>JAFIDM010117312.1:0-14428 GCA_023159025.1 Thereuonema tuberculata
AAGAATTTCTGCATATATAATTAAAAATTCTTTATTCTGGAATAGTGTTCAGAATGATATATATATATATATATATTTAATATCTGATGGATTTTCATTGGATATTAGAAAACTAAAGACTAAATTACATCGTTGTGTCTTTCCATTGAAAGAAATAATTTCAGACTTGTATCAATGCTCAATCAAAAGAACTTGTTGTAATTCCAAACTTCTTTGTGATTATCTTTTTACTTATTTCATATTAAGAAGGGGACGCCGTGGCACTGGTCATATAAAATTAAAAATTAAAACATTTATAAAACTATGGGTTAAAACTACTAGTTTCGGGCCGCTTTGGGTCCTTTCTCAAAGGAGAAAGTTAATTAAAGTTAATTGACTTTATGGAGCAGCATGCTTGTCGCAGCGAAGAGCCTGAATGCTTGCGTACGCTTGGTTAACACTTCTTTTTTTTTGCTTGTGAGCGGCTGATGTGTTGGTGAGGTTTATTCACTCACTGGTGGGGGCGGGAGGTTGAATTGAAAGGACAGTTTATTATTATTAATTGCGTTATTTTAAAGGGGGGGAGGAGGAAGGTGGCTGTGTTATATTTTTTTCTTTTTCGTTTTGAAACCGTATTGGTCAATGTTTTGTATTGAGATGTTTTGATTATAACATCCGGGGTCGGTGAGGATATGTAGTAAGTAAAATTTAGTAAAATTTATTAACTTCTTCGGGGTTATACCCTTTACAAGTTATAATATGGATTCCAAAACTTAAGAATATTTGCTATCTCAGCCATTTAAATAATTATTAGTAAATTAATTATATTACAAGATAAGTTTAAATTAAATTTGTTTTTACATAAATCCTCCCCATCTTAATAACTAATTAAAATATAACAATAATAACAACAATATTAGAAAAAAAAATACACAAAAATACAAGTATCATTCATTTATATCAAAAAACTATATATATGAACCACTCACATATATGATTTCATTAATTAAATAAAGGAGTATTAGAAATAAATAATATTATATAATTCTTCAAATATATCAATGAACATTCAAAAACTAAAACCCATAAGCTTACAATTAAGTCAATTACAATTATTTATATATTAATTCCATTTTTTTTCCTTTTTCGATAAATGTTATTATAGATTTACATAACTTTTTATTTACATACTGAGCAGACAATATATTATACCACCAACCTCTTCTATCTTTTACATTCTTAATTTCTAATATTTCTCTTTCTTCAGTCAATTTTCACAGTCAAAAATTACATGTTCCCACCCTTCTAATACTTTACAACCCAACCTACAACATTTATCTTCTATTTTTTTCCAGTATTTACTATTTCTCCATATGCAACCTATTCTTAATTTAATATATACTTCTTTTATATTCTTATTTTTAACTTTTGTGCAGATGTAGTAGGAACCATTTATTTGCCAATTTAAAAATTTGTAATATTCATTATACGTCGAATTTTGAATTTTATTATACATTTTTTGCAATGTTATTTCCCCGATTCTCATTACAACTTTTTCTTTATTGGATGCCCGGTAATCGACCTCTAACGCTCTATCCCATTCTACAACCCATCCAGCTTCAATAAATATTTCATTAATCTTTTTTGTCCAATTATTTAATTTTCCAATTTTTGCTTTCTTAACCATATCTCCCCAACATATTCTCAGTTGTCTTGCTGTATTTAAATTTATTATTCTTTCTAAATATTTAAATGCCCTTTTCAACAAATCTAAACGAAGAGGAATCAGACCTAATTCCGCATTAATAATATATCCCGGTACATCTCTATCCATCGTCCAAATAACTTTCATAAACAAATTTTGTATAGATTCAAATTCTTCTCTAATTAACCATCCATCCATTTCCATTCCATAACTTTCTATGCTTTTTATCATTGTTTCAAATAAAAATATAATTTTACTCCAATCCTCTAATTTTGATCTTTTTATTAATTTAATTACTTTCCAAGCCGCTGCAACACCTTTCTCTTTTCTATATTTCACGTTTTCATTTATACTGTTTTGTGTTTTAAAAAATCTTCCTAAGTATTGATAACTATTTGTAATTAAAATTTCTTCATTATCCCAGTGCCACTTTTTATTTTTCGCCCTTTTTCCTCCTCTCCTAAAAATAATAATTTTTGTTTTCTTTAAGTTTATTGTTAGTTTATTAACTTTTGTGAATTCCTTAAGTATCTTAATCATCTTATCCAATTCTGCTTTTGATTCCGCCATTAACACCAAATCATCCGCATACAATAAGCTATACATTTTTTCTTTTCCTATCTTAGTTCCACCCCACCCTTCTTCTCTTAATTTTAGTTCTAGATTATTAATCAGAATTATAAATAAAACGGGACTTAGGCCACATCCCTGTCTTACACCTTTATTAAATTTAATTTTTTCGGTTCCTCTTCCAATTGTAACTATAGTTTCTTCACAAATATTCCTAATTATTCTCAAAACTTTACCCTTTATTCCTATTTCTTCTAATCATTTTAATAATATCGTCCTATCTATGGAATCAAATGCCGTTTTAAAGTCTACAAATAATGCATACAATTTCTTTCTTTTTTCCATTAACCTTGAATTTATACAGGTATTTAAAACGAACATATTGTCTATTGTCGAATAACCTTTCCTAAATCCTGCTTGATTTTCTACAATCAAAGTTTTTTCTTCTAACCATTTTTCTATTCTATCTCTTAAAATTTCTCCAAATATCTTAAAATATGTATTTAATAAAGTAATTCCTCTGTAGTTAGTCGGGTGACATTTATTTCCCGATTTATAAATAAGGATAATTTTTTCCAGTTCTCCAATTATCCGGGATTTTTTCGGCCTTCCAAATCCATTTCATCCAGCTTAAAAATATATTAATCCCTTCTGTAGGCAAATTCTTAATATAATCATTTTTTATTCCATCAGGGCCCGCAGCTTTATTCATTTTTAAGCGTTTCAAAACTGACATTAATTCTGTGAGATTGACTTGTTCATTAAATAGTTCTATTTCCTCTTCTATCTTCACTAACCTATTTTCAATTTCTTTTTCCTTCCCTTTTTCAATTTTATTACTTTTCTCAGTCTTCGAAACTCTAACCCGCTCCAATAATGTGATAAAATGATCCTCCAATACATCATCATCTATTTCTTTTTTTTAGTCACAATTTCTTACTTTACCTCTGTAATTCTTAATCATGTCCCAAAATTCCTTACCCGTATTAATCCTATCAAAATTTTCTTTTATGTTTTCCTCCCATAATTCTTTTTTCTCTTTGCACATTTTTTTAAATTGTTTTTTCAATGCTATATATTTTTTTCTTTCCTCTATTGTATTTTCACTCTTAAAATTTTTTAACTGTTCTTTTATCTTTTTTTTAAAATCTTTAAGTTCTTTATCACGCCATCCCTTTTCTTCTATATTTTCTTTCTTTTCTCTTATACTATGTACCCCCTCTTTTAATAATTTTGTAAAGCTTTCATCAAATATATTTGTTCCGTGAATAGAATTCAAATAGTTTAATTTTTCTGAGATTACCTGTTTATATTTATTTATATTCTCCCCTATTAAACTCACTTCCCATGTATATTTCTTTGTTACATTCTCAACTATATTTTTTCTACATACCCTATTTGTTATTGAGATTGGCAGATGGTCTGATATCCAACAATTCCCTACTTCAAAATAAATATCATTTTGTAAGAATTTTTCATTAACAAAGCATAGGTCGATCACTGAACATCCTGTATTACCAATATAAGTCCAGTTTCCTACATTATTATTTTCATAGTTTCCATTTAAAATTTCTAAATTATTTTCTCTTGCCCATTCCATAAGTAATTTTCCATCTTTATTACACACCTTATCCAATGAGTTTTTATCTTCAAATAATAATTCTTCCTGAAAATTAGAATTAAAACATTTACAATTTAAATTACCTATGCGCACATTCATGTCCCCTACAACAATTATATTTACATCATTTTTTAAATCCTCTATAATGTTTTCGCTTAATTTATTTATTAATCTATATATATCTTTATTATAAATTGCAATAAACTTATAGGGGTCTTTTCGATTCACAATATTTACAATAATACAATCCTCATAAATCTTTTGCGACACAAATTTAATACTCTTGCTCTTATCTATTCCTAAACTAATGCCCCCACTTGGTCTTCCAAATTTACTTTGTTTACCTGCTAATTTATGACTCCATTCATACCTATTACTTAAACCAATATTTTCAATGTTTTCAGCTTTTAACAACCATGTTTCAATTAAAATTATTACATCGAAGTCATTTAACTCTTTCCTTAGATCACTATTATCCTTATTATTATTTTTTTTGGCGTTTGTAACACCCGTGCAGGGTTTGAACGGTCTCCTACCAGAGGAGTTATAGGCTAGATACCACGAGGGGGCGCCAACCCCAGGGGGGGGAGAGACGAACAACACAGAAGAAAGGAAAGTGAAACAGCCATGCCACTGCCGGGATTCGAACCCAGGTACTGGCGCACTGGCCACCACGACCGACCGCCGCCGAGAGCGCACGGCCACGCCAGCACGGCTATCCTTATTCATTAAACCATTCACATTCCAGGCTACTATCGTTGGAACATTATTTTTAACTTTTTCCTTATTGGAATCCTTTTTCTTTTTTCCATTCAGTGATTGTAAATTACTAATGCTGTCTTCCCCTTCACTATTATAGCTTGTTGACAATTTTTCAGATTTTTGAAACCTCTGTTGATAACCTTCTAAGCTTTCTTCCCCTTGGTTAATTATGATTTCTCGTTTTTTGAGTCTTTTCCTTCACTATTCTTCACAACTATTTCATTTACTCTCCCCCTTTCGTCTGATTTAGCTTTTCTCATCCATTCTTCATACGACCATATTTTATCATTTACCTTTAGCTTATTAAAAATTATTTTCGCTGAGTTTCCTTTTCTCCTTTCTTGTAACATGATTTCTATTAACTTTTTCCTTATTGCTCTAGTCTCTGCTAAGAAGTCTTCATCCAAATAAATCTTCGTACCTTTAAGGTTAGATCTATTTCTTATAATTTTTTCTTTTTCCTTCCAGTCATCGAATCTTACAATAATAGGACGTACCTTGAAAGTGTCCTTTGTATTTCTTTTTCCTAATCGATGTGCTCTTTCGATGGATTGGACCTCCACTCCTAGTGGCTTTCTACATATTTCTTTTATTTTATTCTTCCGTTTGTTCCCATGTTTCCTCATTTTCTTCCTTTATTCCATATTAGACTACGTTGTTTCTTCTTCCCCTATTTTCCATTTCTATCACCTTTTCTTTTAAGTCTTTAATTTCTCTTTCCAGTTTCTCTTTTTCTACGGCCTTCTTCGTTTTTTCCTCCTTAAGTGACTTTATCTGTTGCTCGAGATATATCATTTTACTTCTAAAGAGTTCATTTTCTTCTTTTATTATTTTAATGACCTTTGTTTCTTCTTTGATTGCTTCTATATCTTTCTTCAATTCTTTGACTACCTCTATATCTTTCTTCAATTCTTGAAGAACTTTTAATATATTTTCTTGAAAATTAGTACACAGCTTATTTTCTTCCTTTTCCCTTGCTACCTTATTAATGGACTCTTTTATCTAAAGCTGATATTTGACTCTCCGCTTCAGTATTTCTTTTTGGTCTTTTCTCAGGCGAAGATCTACTTATATTACTTCTAGTAGCAAATATATCCGACTGGCTTCTTGAATCATTGCTATCTTTAATGCAAGATTTAGAGGAGTTTAGACTACCCAAACTACTTGCACGAGGCCTTCTACTAATGAACTCTTCCATCTTTCAATTACTTAAGACCACCTTACTAAGTACACTGTATTCTTTAATCAAATAAATTCATAAGTTCAGTTCCGAATCAATTCAATTATTATTGTTTTCAGTTTGTGACCCTATTTATATAAAATTTGAGTACTTACGGGTCAAACAAGTTATTCCACCTTCCTAAACGCTTCTACTTGGACTGCGCCTCTCATGATTTTATTCTATCATTATCTTATAAGTAATTTTCTTCTTTACTTATCACTTATTAAACTTTCTCATACCTTTGTCCAAATAATTATCACACAATGAGTACACCTACACAGAATTACAGTCAGTCACTTTGCTAAACATTAGCGGAGCTCAAAAAACTGCGGCCTTCCTCTCCTGAGCCTCGCTTTGGAATCTGAGGATATGTAGTGATTCCTTACATTATGTAGAAATTGCTTTCTTCACAGTCAATTTTATAACTTGTTTGTTTTGCATGTATGGCAGTGTAATAATTAAGGTCCATATTTTTAATAGCGTATTCATGTTGTGATAGTCGGCGTGCCAACTTCTGCATCGTTTCACCTATGCACTTGCAATGGGGATTATTTACGCAAGGTATGGCATAAACTAGTTCTTTTTGTTCTTGGGTACTGTTACGGATCACCCTGTATCTCAGAAAGGATATACAAAACAGAGTAATTATTAACGCAATCGCAAGCCTACATTCATAAAGTTAGGTGAAGAAAACTAAAATTTTGCTATGGGACGTTGGGCCCGGAAATCCCACAGACAAAACCAGATAAATATAACTCCAAAGGAGAAGTAAAGAAATGATAAGCAACTCAGGTATATCAAACAACAAAATATATTTGAAAGGAGCTTAATATTATACAATCACACACAACAAATCAAGACTAATGCAATAGAAATTACATATCGATAAATATATATATATATATATATATATATAATAATAACACACAATGCTTTGTTCATAAATTCGGCAATTCCAACAGATTACAAATTAAATCAAAATTATTCAAGTTGGTAATTATCAAATAGTAATTCACAATAATCTTATCAATGCAATTTAACAAAAGTATAAACTTAAGACATATTCTCACAAATAGTTTGAGTCACTTTATAAGCAGAATCCGATCGAAAATTGTTTATGAAACAGACTTTCTGACCATAGAGTATGTCTGAAGAGTTCACTCCCGGATTTAATTCGCCAAAGAAAATATACTCACAGTTCGACGCTCTGTCCGTTTACACTGGCACAAAATCTAGGATAGCTCCGACAAAGTTCACTGTTCATGTCAAAGTATCCACGTAAACACAAATGGCGCACAACACATTCTTTTACACTACACGAACGTTCTTTAATAACAATGGCTGTTCACTGTAATCGAATTATCCTGAGGGTATACGGCCTTTCTTAATACTTGACAGAGATCCAAGAAGCTGACGCCATCAAGAAGCACAAATCTCAAAAGTATCCAGAGATATGCGCACCACAGGATGTTTCTTCTAACACCTCCCCCGTTCTTCCAAGACGGAAGAAAAATACGTGTGTCTCGTTCGAGTTACATCGTGAGAGTGACTCTGAAGTTTCAAGAATGCATCTCATAGGGATGGTGACGTAAACAACGTTTTACCAATGACCCATCTAGAAATAAGAAGTGACTTGAAACCCCAAATGACATCACTATAATCCCCGTATAGAAACAAAATGGCCGCACCTTTTCATAGCACAAAAATTCGTTCCAAATAAAAGCAAAATTACATATAATAATCTATATCATCATTAATAGATAACAATTATAAAGGTTACATAAGGTGGTAGGGTTCAAGAATATATAAAAAAAAATACTAAATAAAAAGTTTTAATGTGGAAAACCTGCCATTTCACGATTAATTAGGAAACACAGAGAAGAGATAAAAAAACATGGCGGATCGTGCGAAAAAAGTAAACAAGTTAACTAAGTGACATAATCACACAAAATTGCAACATAGAAAGTAGGAGAAGAAAATTAAAATAAGGAAAATTAAAAAGACCGTAACAGTATCTATGAATTTTTGATGAATGTTATAGTTTACTATTTTGGCTATGGTATTTTTACTTGGCGAAGTGAACGCAAAATTGAGGGGATGCAGAAGCCAGTTAAGAGCATTGAAAAGTTGAGGGTGGTAAGGGATGGAAATATACAAACGAAACTGTAAGGAATCCCTACAAATCCTCACCGACCCCGGATGTTATAATCAAAACATCTCAGTACAAAACATTGACCAATACGGTTTCAAAACGAAATAGATAAAAATACAACCCAGCCACCTTCCCCCCCCCTAAAAATAATGCAATTAATAATAATTTCCTTTCAATTCCCCCCCCCCCCCCCCCTTTAAAAGTTTTAACCAAACGTACGCAAGCATTCAGGCCCTTCGGTGCCACAAGCATGCTTCTCCATAAAGTCAATTAACTTGAGAAAGGACCCAAAGCGGCCGGAAACTAGTAGTTTTAACCCATGTTTTCATAAATGTTTTAATTTTTAATTTTATATGAGCACTGTGACGGCGTCCCCTTCTATATTTGTATTCAAGCGCATGTAATTTTTTTTTTAATATTGTCATATTTATTCAACAAAAGATGATCCAAAATTTACTGAAAAGAAATATATCAGAATTATTGTAATAATCTATATCTCCTGAAGAAGATCTAAGGTAACGGACCGAAATATTAAGTAAATCTCACCAGGAGTGCGAAAATTCCTCAATAAGTTGATTTGTCCTTTTTCTTTTTTCTTTTTTCATTTTCCTTCCACGACTCGAGCTTAACTGAAAACATTTTTTTAAATATCAAGTTGAACTTTTTTTGGAACCAAGAACATTTTGCTAATTTCTTAGTAAAATAACCTCTAAATAGCGAAGTGCATTTTCTATTTAACGAACTTTTTCGTAGTATCTATTTTTTTTTCTTTGAAATGTTTTTATTATTAATATTTGTAATAAATATTCTTCTAACTTATATTAGTTAAGCAGAAGTTAAGGTTTATGAATATGTGTTTCTGAATAAAGTTAATTATAAATAATCACATACAGTTTTTCAAAGTTTCATTAATATATGTGTGTTGAAAATAAATAATTGCAACTTTACATTCAAAAAATTAAAACACACACTGACTTAAGTGTATTGCATAAAAAAAAGATTATATCAGTTTCCTTAATTTAATTCTTCCATTCTTCCTTTCTTTTTCTTTCTCCAACCGTAACAAAAATCACGTTTTCTTATCCCATTCCTGTATTATTTAATTCTTGTTACAATAATCCATTTACTGTGAACATTTCTCTTTACACAAAGAGAGATAACAAACATTTATAAGAATAGTTCATCACGAAGAATTGCAATTCCCTTTCACAATACATATAGCGTTATTAGTGAGTTTTACATTGCCAGCATTGTCTTTTACATTTTCTTATTCAAAACAACAATATTCCCATAGAGGAAATTAAAGAAATGTGAATATAGCTGAGGGAAAAAGAAGAAATTAACGATGATGTGCTGATTGATGATTATCTTTCCCTTGATTTTGAGGTTGAGACCTCGGAAACACTAACTGAATCGGACATTTTGGACAGTGTGAAAAATAAAAACAATTCAGCTATGAATTGCGATGAAGATGAAGCAAATGGAAATAATCATGATGCAGAAATAAAAAAAAAACCTTCATATAATGAAATCCTAAAATCATTTGAAACAATTCGACGCTGATTTTAATTTGAAAAAAATACTGAAGGGTATTTTTGGTGCATTGCAAAGATGCGAAATGTACAATAAGCAAAAACACTAATAAAAGGTGAAGCTCTATTTAATGAATTTTCCATATAACCAACTTTTTTTCGGGATTTAGCGACTTCGTTAAATAGAGGTCCGACTGTATTACAGAGTTGTCACATATCATATACACACTACTGAACATAGTTAAAACAACAATTTCTTACTCATTATTAACATTATTATTTCTAACAATCACTTTTATTATCCACACATGATTTTACTTCTTCCCTTGCCAAATTTACCATTACTTTCTCAACATCCATTCCATTATTACGATTAATATTACTATCTTTAGTGTTTCTTATAATTATACTTTCTATTATTTTTCTGGTTTTTGCATCTTTTTCTATATATAATAATTTAAATTCATTACTAATACAATGACCTAACTCACAGCTGTGCTCTGCCAATTCCGATTTGTCCCTTTGTTTCTTCTTAATGTAATATAAATGTTCGAGAACCCTCTCCCGAATAAAATGTTTGATTTCTCCAAAATAAAAATTTCCAGAATTCAAACATTCTATTTTATAAATTATTCCCATATCATATAAATTAAATAAAAGTGAGAAAAAAGAACATAATATATTTTTTTAATTATTGATATATTCAAAAGCTATTTCATATACGATATATCATATTACAATCCTTTTTAATTCAAAACTATTTTTATTTAAATATAGAACTATTACTCTTTCTATCTTATTTTGTCCAATTCATTAATTTTCAGAGATCATATTCCTTTAAGGCCTTATCAATGAAAATTTCTCTATAACTATTTTCCTTTAGTTTGACTTTCATTTTATCTAATTCATTTTTGGATTCCTTATCTGAACTTGTGGTTCTATGAATTTTGTTAATATAGTTGTCCACTATATTCTTTTTTTTGTGAACAACATGGCCTGACATACAATTTAGAGTATGGTCACTTTGTGCTTATTTCCGGTAATGCTTCAAAGATAAATTATTATGTTTCGTTATCAGACTGTCACGTGTTGTTTTTAGGCGCACGCCATCGAGTGCTATCCCAAGCAAGCCACGGTCACGGGGCAAAAAGGGGAAAAGATGAATAAGGGGGGGATGAGGTGATTGGACGGGAAAACAAAGGGAGGTGCCGTGGAAGGCTAGCCTAGCAAGGGAAATTCACCCATGGCCCGCGCCTTCTCAAAGATGACAGACAGATTGGCTATGTGGAGTGAAAAGAAGGCTTTATTTCAGGTACGGGGAAGGGAAAGAACGGGAGATACAAATAAAGGGAAACGGGAAGACTCACGGTGCCGAACTAAGCAGGAGACAGGCAGGGCTCGAGACGCTGGTGATCATCTGCGGTTTCCGGAGGAGGGACGTTCGTTGCTGCCGTTGATACGTGGGCGTCAGCCGGCTCTGGGGGACAGGAGGTCCAAATGCGAGCGGTGATCCGCTCGATTTCTTATAGGGGAAGACGCAGCGGGAATCCAGAATCGCACCAAGTATCCCGGTGCTCAGCTTTTTGGAATTATTCCGACCTCTGATCAGGGACTCACAGATCAGGAGGGCGGTGTGGTTCCGAGGAGCGAGGGAGATCGAGCAGGGATTTTGAACCTGCTCCCTGACTATCTCTCGCCAACTGTGTTCGTTGTCTTCTTTTTCCTCCCAAGGAGTGAGGTGTTGGCCCCCTTCGTCGCCTCTGGTCAAGGAGGGGTGGCACCACTTGCGTAGTCCCAGTTGGCCTTCCTTTTGTTTTCCCCGTATTGAGAGCAGAGCTCTGATGCAATGCCTAACAATGGGACAGGGGAATTGGCTTTTTAACGTAGGAAACAAACAGATTTCGCGGGTTGGTTGCCTTTGTGTACCAGCCATAAAAGCACTTACTGGTCACTCCTAGTCGGGACAAACACAGTTTAAGAGGCATAAGGGCGCCGTGTTGGCGGGGAATAAGGGAAGGGGAACCCTTGCAGCACCAGGAATAGATAGGAAGGCAGAAATGTAAAAATGATGGAAAAATGTAGAGGGATGAGCAAGGAATGAGATGTGGACGGAAGGAGGGGAGAGAAAGGGTTAGCGGAAGCGTCGGGGTACAAACTACGTTTGTGACAAGACAAACATCCAAGAAGTTCAATCTGTTGTTAATTTCTTTCTTTAATATCTAAAAATATAGATAGCATTTTAAAATTGTTATCTATATGTCTCTCATTAACATTCTTAAAAAATTTTGGAATTGGCGAATCGTATCCTACCACACTATTAGTATGTCATCAGCGCATTGGAAATAGTCTAAATTAAATTTAGTTTAAATAAGAGTTGACGAATTTGTGGTAGCCGGAGTGCTGCCCAAGGATTGTATTCCAAATTTTGTTCTTGTTTTTTTTATTTTATTGTTTTTAGTCATTGCGGTGTCACTGTTTACATCGTGAATTCCCAATTCTTACCCTCGTAGGCCTTTCGAGTCTTCCACTGGCTGAGGAGAGCTCAACAAGATCGAAACGGCCGTCCCAGAGTCTCAGCTCGACTGAAAAGGCATTGCTTTCCTTTTACCCTTTAGGGAGTTTGTTATATTTTTTTTCTCCTTTTTTTGTCATCAAACAACTTTTGTGGTAGCTGGAGTGCTGCCCAAGGATTTGTATTCCAAATTTTATTTTATTTTTTTCCTTGTTTCTGGTCACTGTTTACTTCGTGAATCAAATTTAGTTTCTTTCAATAATTCATACTTAAAAAAATTCATATATATATATTATATAAGCTCCCATTGGGAATCCTTTCATTTGTTTGAAAATTTCATTTCTTTGTTTAAAGAAAATATTGTTAGTTATAAACCTGATTAAATTCATTAATTCCAAGTTTCCATTTTGTATTTTAATAACCAATCCTTATTTTTATATGACAATTTTTCCATAATTAGGAACGTCTCTTCAACAGGAATGTTTGTGTACATGTTATCAATGTCCAATGAGAACAAGTAAAGTTTTTTTCTTAATTTTAAAATATAAGTGTTTTAACTGTCGTTCTAAATCCTTAGTATTCTTATCATAACATCTTCTCTTGGAAGTTTAAGGTTTACTAGGTTTTTACTAATTTCTTCACAAATCTTGCAATGTTTTGTAATGGACTTTCATATGTATTAATTACAAGTCTAATTGGTTTTATCTCTTTATCTGTTTTAATTCTTTTATCTAAAGTTGGAGTTTTACATGCTTCCTTAATATTTCTTCTTTTTATTTAAAATTTATTGTTCCTTGTTTCCATATTTGTTGTTGTTTTTATCTTAACTTTCTTGTATAGTTTTAATGTGAGGTCTTTATCCATTTTTTCATAATGTCCATCTTTTACCAGTTGATTAAAATTTTGCAAATACTTTTTTTTTTTCATAATTACCATACGGTTACCTTTGTCTGACTGGGATATGTATAAATCTTTATCTTTACCTAGCTCATTTAAAATATTTAATTCTTCTCTCCTCAAGTTCATATCTATCTTTTTAAAAACCCTCTGGAAACTGTTCAATTAATTTCACTAAGGAAATTCTCTTTCTTTTTTTGTTCGATCTTTTCTGATGCTTCTTGTAATTTTGCCGCTGTTTTTACGTCCAAACATTCGTCTTTGTCGAATACAAATTCTAATTCTTATTTAGCAGTTCTAATTCCTTGTTGTTCAACTTCCTATTACTAAGATTTACTACGTAATTCGTATCATCCCGAAATTTTTTCATTTTAATCTTCTTTGATTTCAATAAATTTGCAATAGCTTAAGCAAAATGCTAGATATGCAATCGAACACTAACTAACAATTTCCGTTGTTTGGGGAAAGATTTATAAAACAGTAAAGCAGATAAACAAAATCTCCATTCCATTAGTGCTGTGGGTTCCGAATATATAACTTATTTTCATTGATTCTAAAGTCCAATTAAATATTATATAACGTAGGCTATTACTACTTCACTTCAAATTATCAAAAGTTAAAAAATGAGAATAAAAATCGGAATAAAAATAAAAGAATCGGTCGAGGGTTCTGGAACATGTATATTACATCAAGAAGAAACAAGGGAACTAGTCAGAATTGGCTGAGCACTGCTGTGAGCATTGTATTAATAATGAGGTTAAATTATTATTGTATATGGAAAAAGATGCAAAAATAAGAAAAGTAATAGAAAGTATAATTATAAGAAACACTAACGATAGTAATATTAATCGTAATGATGCAATGGATGTTGAGAAAGTACTGGTAAATTTAGCAAGGGAGATGGTAAAATCGTGTGTGGAGAATAAAAGGTTGGTAAAATTAGAAGAATTTAAACAATTATACGAAGCGTTAGAAGTAATATCAGTTGTTATTCATGGATTGTGATTGTTAGAAATAATAATGTTAATAATGAGTAAGGAATTGTTGTTTTAACTATGTTCAGGAGTGTGTATATGATATGTAACAACTCTCTAACTATTTCATTGTTTAGAAAAACTTGAAAAAGGAAAGAAGTAAAGAAGTTCCGAAAATTTATTGAATAAATATATTTTTTAACATATTTTTGAGAAGATGCTGTTTATTTAATAAAACAACTTGGTATTTAAAAAAATGTTTTCAGTTATGCTCGAGTCGTGTAAGGAAAATGAAAAAAGAAAAAGGACAAATCAACTGAATAAACTACTTGCCTGAGGAATTTTCGCACTCCGGATGAAATTTTCTTAATATTTCGGTCCGGTACCTTGGGTCTTCTTCAGGAAATATAGATTATTACATTAATTCTGGTGTATTTCTCTTGTCTGTAAATTTCGGGTCATATACAGGGTGGGCAAAATAAAAGAGGCCACGGAAAAAAAA
>JAFIDM010117313.1:2025-12304 GCA_023159025.1 Thereuonema tuberculata
GTTCATTAGCATTAATAATATCTCTTAACTTCTACAATTAAAAAAAAAAAGAATTATTTTAAAAAAACAAAACAAAAAAAGAGAAAGAAAAAAGAAAATGTTTCAAATCAGTTCCAATGTTGATTTCTGTACTGCAGTCTTTTCTGCAGTAATTTGTCTTTTGAGTAAAATGTCTTATTTGTACATTGATAATTTAAAGAAATAACTATTTTATAATGGAAGAACAAATGATTTTCTTTTAGGAAAAAAAATAAAATAAGATAAAATAAAAAGATGAAAACTCTAGTAAATACCAAATTCTCCTCGATTCCCTCCTCCATCTTATGAAAAAATAGATAATAAACAATGTTAACTAAACATACATTTATTCCTTTTATTATTACATAAATAAATGATTAATTTCTTCAATGAAACTAATAATATACAAACTAAAAAAAATATCTTTGTCTACTAGTTAATTTCAATAATTACGTAACGAACATGTTTCTTATCAATTCAGAATCAAAATTGATTCACCCAGACTTGATAATGATATCAAGAGTTAACACTGACTCTCAGTGACTTGACTAAGAAATTACAAAAATCTCAAGCATTTAGGCCAAACGGCCAAGAGAATAAGCTTTTACTATTTATTAATTGTTCTTGCTTTAGTTATCTTTAATTCTTGTTTTAATACACTGTTAATTTCAAATTATTCTATTTCTGAGATGAAGACCTCGGTAAGGTATATTTTCAAAAGGTAACATCCAAACTGAGTAACAATTAAGAATTGACACGAATCAAACTCAAGGATGCAATTATATTTGAAGAGATATCAAACAGCAAATAAAAATACTATGAAGTTTAACTTAAAAATTCATTTAAACTGCAAATTTACGGAATGCACTTTATCGCACATTCAAAACTTAATTATAGATTTTATCTTTTATGTTTTTACGGAATTCAATGCAACGGCATATACAGGGAGGAAGGTGTCTTCCCTGGTCCCCTGACCTCCCATCTCCCCTTTATCCCGAAATATATGGAGAAGATACCCTTTTTTTTCCTAATTTGATACTCTGTCCCATTGAACTAAAATTCCATATAAGCCCCTGATTAAATGGATGATCATAACTACTATTTAGGAAAGCAAAAATAAACGTTTAGTAGCCTTTAAGGATCTTCTTTACTTAAACAATAATGAATACCATGTAATCTCGATTTTCGCTTCGTAACAATTCGTTCTTCTTCTCAGAAGCAGATTACATTAAAACAATATGAAATAACAACTATATCAATGAAACAGTTTAAAACATAACTAATGTCACCTTAAATTTGTTGAGCAATAATGTTGAGGTTGTAATAATGTCCGTAATTATTCCCAAATATATGTATATATTTAGCTCATGGAAATTTATCACACTTAAAATAGGAAGAAGGCAGACGCCGTTTGCTTATATTTCATTAGAATTTAATAGGCTAAAATGCAATTAATAGAGTGAGGATGATTTCCACAGTTGGCTTCGATGATCCTCTGACTAATGCCTAGTGGTTGTATAACGGAAATAGACCTGTGAGCAGCATCAACTGCCTGTAGATGTGCTGCTGTTGCTTGAGCAACTTCGACTGTGGGAGCTGGTGGTGAAGGAATAGCGTCGCCTATTGCTTGGAATCCATTTGGTCCTGCTGTGTATTTGATGTCGATCAATCTACCCTCTGGACTGACATAGGAGTAGCCACCTACCACACTGCCATCGACTGCCCTGGCTTCTGCTTGGCTGATGCCGTTGGCAGTAGCGTAGCCGTACTTGTACTGACCCAAGACATCCTGAGCTTTATACTGGGAACTGCCTATCAACGGAGACGAGTAGACCAAGAACGGAGGCGGATGATATCCAAGGGGGCCGAAATACGTCTGTGGCTGGCCAGAATAGGCAACTGCAATGATGCTTGTTAGGATTAACTATAAAACAAAAGAGAAAGGAAGTAAATATCTGGAATAAAGGAAAATAATTCAACAATATCCAAATAGAAATTCGTCGAAGCTTTTGTACATCTTGTCAAATTCATCATTCCAAAACAAAGTTAACAAAGTAATTATTCAAATCCAATTTCTTGTAATTAATTAACAATATTTTTTTATATAATACTAAATTTTCAAAATTTATTTTGCTTATTTAATTTTGTGTATGTAAAATTGGCCCTTCTAAAAGATGTAGGATTCCCCTAGCACAACATTCTTTTATTAAAAACATACGTAGTTTCTCTTGCATCATATATTTGCTTTCATGAAACTTTTAAATTTATTCATTTTCCCTATTTGCCCATTCTGAAAGATATGTGTAAAAATTTCTTCATTCGCTTTTGATTATAGAAAGAGAATCTTCTAATAACGGAAAATATCTTATTTGCTTAAAGTACATAAAATACGTTTTAAGAAATTATAAGTATTTTCACGACAAATAAATTGCGACTCATTCACATCAAACTATTTTATGAACTAAATACAATTCTCATAATCCTATTTGATATCATTGGCTATTATGTTTTTCTTCTTGTTAATTTTCTATCGTTAATACTTCTATGTAAAGGATTTTTTTTATCTTAAATGTTGTCTTATTAAAAATAAAAAAAAGAGACAATAGGGTTCATCTGTTAAATATACAGTAGTGGCTTAAAAAATCAACAACTTACTTTTACATCAAAAAGAATAAAATAATACTGAAGTCATCATTTAAGTCAAAAACAGATCAGAGAATATTTGATATTATTCCGATTTTAGAAATCAATTCAAAATGCTAATATTTTATTTAAAAACAAAAACAAAAAAAAAACAAACTCTTGTAATGAATTCATCCTATTTTTTATATCTTCAGCTGTTTCTTCCCAGATATTTATAGTACACAAGTTTGTACTTAACAACGCTTCTTAATCTTAGCTTTAAAGAACTAACTTGATGTTTGTGCTCACCGTTACAACATTACGGTATTTAGAGAGACTTACTATTTATTTGCCATTCAGTATTAGAAATAATCACTTAATTAAAAGCTATCTGTTATGTCAGTAAGAAGTATACATTATAAATTTTTATTTAATTAATGTTTAAAATATCATCTTTTCCTTAAATTAACATCCAATGACGGTCTAGATCAGGGATGCACAATCTTAGAAAGTCTGAGGGCCAATATTTTTATAAAAGTTCTGATGGAGGGCCGCAGCGTCCCATCCTCCGATTTCCCAATCCTTACTATATCTTACTAAATAATGATTTGATCATTTATAATAATAATTAATAATAAATGTGATTTACATAATCTTCAAATTATCAAATAGGCCTAATGCACTCGTTGTGCTCATACCAACATTCTAATAGTAAAGTTTGAAACAGTTGCTATGACATTTTTCAATGAATCTGTAGGCAGCAATATAAATGCTCAAATCAGATTTTAAGATTGACACTACAGGGCCGCATCAAATTACGTCGGCGGGTCGCGTGCGGCCCCAGGACCGTCGGTTGTGCATCACTGGTGTAGAGTATGTCAAAAGCATTATCTGAAATGTTGTCTGAAATTAATTCAAATCTTTTGTCCAGTATTTTTTAAAGCATTATCTGACATTAATTCAAATTTAAGATGATATTTAAATTACATTATAAACATTATTTTTACATTAAAGTAAGTTTAATTACTTTTTTTCTAATTACTACGCCCTTAACGCAATGCTATCACCTTAAATAAACGCGAACTACTGAGAATTCTTTATCTGTTTAACATTTAAAGAAAAAGGAAATGACATATAATTTTCTAATAACATATTAATTTATATTGAAATCAACTTCCAGTAGGATACTTGAATCTTCAGTGAATGCTATTTAACAGAAGTTTTTTTCCAACATTTAATTCTTCAAAGTAGATTGCTTTCGAATAGTATGGGAAACAGAAAATAAAGTGGAGCTGAAACTATCAGGAGAGAAGTCGATGACACTAACTTCAGTTAATCATAGTAGTCATAAATGAGAATAAAGTGTTCTTACCAGAGTCTTCATGGTGCTAAGTGTGCATTGACCACCTTGTGCGTGTCTTTTATATGTCCAGAACTGCCTTGAATTGCTTATGCCCTTCATATGTATGTTGGGCTAATATCGTTCAAACTCAGAAAGTAGCAGTGTTGGACTAATTGACCTCAGATCCATGGTTAATTAAGGCAGCCATGATCTGGTTACAGCTGTCTTAATTTTAAATCACGACCCGAATTGACATTTTTATAGTCTTTCTCAAATACCGAAGCAGTACAGAGAGTATGGCGTTGACCATTGCCTTGTAATTTATAGAATTCAAAGTTCATATTTTTTAGAACAAGACCCTTCCGTCACAAAGAGATATCATCTTCCTATAGCTTGATAAAAAACTTGAAAAAAATAAACTTGAATCAATAAACTTGAATCAATATCAAATAAAAACAGCGGGCACTTTTTTAAGAAATAATTTATGAGAACTTACGAACTGACGACGAAGTAGTATCTGATAACAGCACCTGACTGCATTAAGTAAAAAAAAAAAAATCTGCTTAACTTCTAAAGAATCACATATAATACATGTTTTTATAGGTGTCTGTATGTGATAAGCTGAAGATGCGTTTGCATTCCAGAATGCTGGTAATGCCACCTGCGGAGTTTACTATCAAGGATGTAGAGGATTGAAAACTGGGTCATTGTACTACAGTGTGCTTTCTTTCACTTAGATCAGAAAGCCTCAGAGCTTAGGGAATCAGTTAAGAGAAATTTTTATTGAACTTGTGTAGTTGACTTTTAATTATTTATCAGAGGAAGTTTTCTCGATATATGGAGGCACAGAATATGAAATAAGACACTTAACATATTAACTCAAAATTCTGCACTGTAAGGAGATAGAGAAGATTATATTTAAATCGTGCTTTAAATATTTAATGATTTAACTTGTTGATAGAATAGCATTTTGTGCTTGTACAGTAAATATAGATACGAAAGTAGAATTGGCAAAAACTGAATATTTTAAGTACAGAAACAAAGGTTAAAAAGTGCAAATAAAATGCGAGAAAAATCTATCTGTCCATTACGTGCATGTGGTCAGATAACTGAAAAACTGAAAATATCTTAACAATAATAACAACAACAGTAATAATTGGAATAAACGTATTTAATGTAATCTAATAATAACCGCAGTGGACCATTTTCGCACTAAGCATTAATAATAAAAACGGGTTAAGCAAACCATCTAGATCCCCAAGATGGCATCAAAATGGGCTCAAGATGGTCTTGATTAAGCATGGATTTATTAAGGTAAAAAGAATAAAAATAGATAAAAAAAATCAAATAAAAATAAGAGGGCTCATCGAAACATGCCATTTTTATCTGTTTTTTTTTTTTTTTTTTTTTTTTTTTATTAATGCTTAGTGGGGTAAAGATCCACTACTACCTTTTTAACAACAATAATAGAAGAAAAAGAAGAAGTTTTAATTGAGTGCACCACTCCAAACGAGTACAACACTACATATATAAGAAATAGATGAAAAATTACAAAGAAGTATAACATATTAAATAGAAGTGCTAAAATAAACAATATAAATTGTAATGTTACTCCTATAAATACAAGTTATAAATTTTCAAAATTACAGATATCAATTGATTTTTTTTTTTTTTACTTATTTATTTAAAGTTATATGGTTATCAATAAATGTTATTTTTTTTTCAACACAATGTTAACAAAATCTTTAAAATAATTATATAATGTTTCTGCACAAGTAAGCTTATATCACTCGGCCATATAATATCATGACATAATAAATTTAGAAGTAATATTTGTCTTTCATAATCAAATTTTATACAATTAAAAAGAACATGCTCAATTGTATCTAATTATCCACATTCACAAAAGGCACTATATGAAAGATTGAATTTGGCTAGGTAAGCATTAAAATTTCCATGTCCTGTAAAAATTTGACCCATAGCAAAATTAAAATTATCTATAGGTGAAATAAATGAGTGATAAATAGTTGGGAAGAATTTTTTAGTTGAAAGACCCTTGGTGGATTGTTTCCATCTCTCATTCCATTTCTCATATAGTAATGACTGAACATTGGACAAAGCAAGTTTAGTGGGGAAAGGCTGATAAGTAATTTCCAAGTTGTTATCGGTAACTGCAATTTTTGCCTCTTTATCAGCTTTTTCATTCCCTTCATATCCCAAATGTCCTGGGACATAGTAAAAGGTTATATTATTATCTGTAGAGAATAATTTATTAATTTCTTGTACATCTTTTAGCTTACTGTTTATATTTAGGAGTGTCTGAAGGGAAGATTTTGAGTCACTAAACAGATTAATTTTAAGAGTTTTATTTTGTAACTTTGTGGACCATTCGACAGCAAATTTAATTGCAGACAGTTCCGCTTGGAATATAGGTGTAAGTAATTTAGTAACAGATAGTTAATATCTGTTAAATGCAATATAGATGATACCAACAGGAAAAGAGCCACGAAGATACATTGTCTTCCAAACAGTAATGTTTACACACAAAATTCCGTGTCATTTCTTTATTCTTTTAATAATGTTAATACCTTAACAACTAGGAAATGTAACTGAAAAATTCAACATTCTCATTAATTTCCCTACGAAATGGAGACAAAAGTAGGCAACTATAGACAAATTTACAAATTTGACTTGAACTTAAGTATAATAATAATAACGATGAGACGTCGTAGCCAAATCATTTTGGCCAAAGCAACAATTGATATTCTAGCCGATTGAGACTTTAGTGTCTATTCCTATTATGACATAAATTGAACATTCCGTAAAAGAAAAGGAAAAAATTATAGAAATTTCTTCTTTCGGAGCTCGAAAAGTAATCTATATTACTAAAATCTTTTATTTCTCTGTCTGTCTGTGTGTCTGTCTGTCCGGCGCAGTTTTCTGTGAGAATGAAAAATAGAAAGAATTTTTTCAATGAAACATCCGCGACAGGAATCGAACCTGCAACCTTCTGATACGAAGTCAGACATCTTACCCATTAGGCCATGGGAACTACAACTCTCTTCATATTGCTTTTTTGACTTATCTGTCAAAACTGAACTGACTTTGACTGAAAAGTAACAATCTATATTAATAAAATCTTTTATTTCTCTGTCTGTCTATCCGGCGCAGTTTTCTGTGATAATGAAAAATTAAAAGAATTTTTTCAATGAAACATCCGCGACAGGAATCGAACCTGCAACCTTCTGATCCGAAGTCAGACATCTTACCCATTAGGCCATGGGAACTACAACTCTCTTCATATTGCTTTTTTGACTTATCTGTCAAAACTGAACTGACTTTGACTGAAAAGTAACAATTGTAATTAAAAAGAAAGTCAAAAAAGAAAGACGCAGTACGTCATTAGATAGAATACTGAGAAATCAGTATTTGTAACTTAAAAACCACTGAAAAGTATCAAATGGAATTGGATAAACGAGATGAACGAGAGTGTCGATAACATCAATCGAATGATAAGTCTAAGAATACAAGGAGAGACTACAGAGCATACAATACAAGTGCGAATAAAATTGACACTTCTGATAATCCATCACACGAACATCTCTATATGCCCAAGTGTCTGAACGCATTGAATCTCAGCAGAATTCCTCAACATCGTTTGTCATTGAAGATTGGATCTCCAATAATATTGTTGCGAAACATCAATCCCAAGTTTGCATACTGCAATGGAACTCAACTTAAATGCTGTTCATTCGATAATGATCTCATAGAAACCGAAATTATAACAGAACTCACAAAGGAGATTTTGTTTTCATCCATAGGATGTCTATGGAACCATGCGGTAATCTACTTCCATTCACTTTCACAAGAAAACAATTTCCGATCAGACCTTCTTATGCGATATTTATCAATAAAGCTCAAGGACAAACTCTAAATAAAGTTGCCATATAATTGGAAAACGTTGTCTTAACTCACATACATCTTTAGGTCTTTGAGTCACAATTCAACAGAATTTGGTTATCTTCACTCTAAAGAATATTCACAATCAATTTCTTGCGAAGAATTTCGTATACAAGCTATGATCTTCATTTATCATCTATATCAACTAACGTCCATCTGAAATCTCTTCTTCAAACATCTATATCGAACAATCTGATGGCCTAGCTAATAGATATAGATAATTTTCACTATTTGTAACTCAAAAACCACTGAAAAGTATCAATTGGAATTGGATAAAAAAGAACAGAAAAAAAAATAATCACTATTTCTATTAGGTAGAATACTGAAAAATCGCTATTCGTTACTCAAAAACAATCACTATTTCTAACTCAAAAACCACTGTAAATTATCAATGGAAATAAAAAAAAGAGACTCAAGAAAGAAAGAAGCACTATTAAGTAGAATACTGAAAGCTCACTATTTGTAGCTCAAAAGCGACTGAAAATTGTATCTATATTACGAAAATCTTTTATTTCTCTTTCGGTCTGGTGCAATTATTGTAATTTACAAAAATAGAAATAATTTCTACAAGTTATCTACTTGAATCCAACATGCAACCTTCTGCTCCGAAGTTAGACGTCTTAGGCATTAGACCACAAGGATTTACATTCTAATCTCTATAAAAAATAAAAATATATCACAGATATATGATTCACACGCTGATTCTAAAAGCAGTCGTGAATTGAGAGAATATATACATCAAAAATTAAAATAAAAAAAAACTTTATAAAAATTTTAGTTTTATTTTACTTGATGTAATTTGTGTGTGTGTGTTTTTTTTAATAAATAACAAATTGTTTTCCGTTACATACGCGAGGCTTCCGGAGCGAAGCGACGGGTAGCCGACTAGTATTTCAATAAAATAGTATTTTTTTTTAATTAATTTATTTCATAAAAAAGTGCTTTCTTTATTTATAATAGTAATCCTTCACTTTTAAATTCCGAATTTTTACTCCAAAATTTGCAATTTTCACAGGCGAATTTTTGCTAAATAAAAAAAAAAAAGCAGTTGATTCTTATCTTTAGTTGTAAAAGAATGACGTTCTTTAAATGACCTTCTGTCTTTGAAATACGTCTCTCATTAGATCTTCTTTTGGATGTTTCTCTGTCATGACCCTGTGATCATAAAAAAAAAATAATAAAAAAAAGCCATTTCAATCTATTAGAAAGGAAATCAAGGATGGTCATTGCCCTAAGAATTCTAGGAGAACGAGTTATTTAATTTTTTTTTTTTTTTTAAGTAGGAGACTAAGTAAAAAAGAATTAAAAAGTAGCCTCTCTTCTATGAGATTTACCAGAGCTCAGATAGCAAAAGATGTTTATAGAATTTCATTTTCAAAAATTTGAGATTAAAGAAATTTACTTAGGAAATTTGGAAATATAGCTATCATTTATATATCGACAGACTATTTTGTCGATTAATTAGGTTCCAATTAGCAAATGAATGCTGCCGTTTAAAAATATACGTACCCTACAAAAAAAAAGTTTATTGAGTTAAATATTATTTTTTTTCCTTCACTAACCCTTTTATTATTAATAATTGATTGATTTAATTTCAATTCAATTCAATTTTGTAATTCAAAATATAAAAATTTTTTTACAGTTGGCGGATGTTGCTCTGAGGGATTTCTTGCCAAATGGTCTCCAATTGGCGGGCTAATTCATTGACATTCTGGGATGGTCGCATGCGACACCCCATCACATCCCAAATGTGCTCATAGGAGAGAGGTCTGGCGATTTGGGAGGCCAAGGAAGTGTGTCGCAACCTAGAAGACAATCAATCACGCGGCGCACCGCGTGTGGGGGGCGTTATCTTGCTGAAAATTAAGCCCGGGGTGCCGCGAAAGGAACGGCAGCATAACCGGCCGTAGAATTTCATCAACATACCTCCTTGCTATGAGGGTGCCACGGAGGACTATCAAGGGGATCCGACTATTAAACGAAATGGCACCCCAGACCATAACTCCCTTTATCGGGCCGTGTGGCATGTGACAGTAAGAGCGGGAACCTGACGATGTCCGGGCTGTCTGCAGACAAGTCTGCGCTGTTCGTCTGGACTCAGTTCAAAACGGGACTCATCACTGAAGAAAATTAGTCCTCAATCTGCATAATTCCATGTTGATCGTTCCTGGCACAATGCAATCGCTCTTGACTGCGCTTACTGGTCAGTGGTAGGTGGCGTAATGGGCGCCGCGAGCGTAGATTCTGCTCCGATAATCTTCTACTAATGTAGTGTAGGGAAATTAGACAAAAAAGTGGCCGAACCCGGACATTTGAAATATCAAGCTGAAAATTGGT
>JAFIDM010117314.1:0-14424 GCA_023159025.1 Thereuonema tuberculata
ACTTTTTTAATTTCAATCTTATATGGTTTGTCCCATCTGTTTGTCACTTCCTTATCTTTGACACTGGTATTGACAAGTGTTCAAGAACAGCAATCTCATATGGTTCTCCGAATTATTTAAAAATCTTAAAATTGAAATAATAGAAAAACACTGTAGTTATGATTGTACATAATAATGATGTAAGAATCTGTTAAGAAAATGATCCATTATAGGAAAATTTCCTTTATCAGGTAATATGTAAATGTGTGTTTATAATATTTCAGTTTTACTACATTTTTAACAAATAAAGAAAACAAATTCTTATAAACTTTGATCTATGGTAATAATACCCAAACCTTATCAGAATGTTGCTGTGTGAAGTTCAGATATGTTTTACAACAAAAGTGCAAAGTAATTTCAACTATAAAAATCTTTCATTACTTTATTTTAATCCCATATAATAAAATAGTCATTTTTTGAAATTGTATCTGTACTCCTTCCATATTCTGGAGATTTGTTTTAATATAGATATCAGGAAGTGATTCCTTGGACTACTTCTGTAAGCTTTGTGATAAATAGGTTATTAGCAGAGGGAAAAGAGTGACATCAAACACTGACCCAAGTTATTTTCATTTTATTTCAAATAAGTTGTAATCATTAAAGGAGAAAAAAAGAAAAGAAAGATATTATTACTAGTTCTTATTTGGTTAATAGTTTTCAATCTGAATTCATAATTAATATTAGTTTGTAATTTCAGTTATATACTGTCAGTAATTAAGTATTTTGGTTAAAACAAGGAAGTTTAAAGATAAAAATGACTTAGTCTTAAATAATCATATATTATTGTAGACCTTCTTGATCACTGTGCCATTACATCGTAGAGTACTGTATATCTACAGAGAACATTTACCTTCATTTAAAGTTGTAATAAACACTTAATTCAAGATCTTCAGTAGTCTTAGCAAACCAATGCCAATTACAGTATGTTTATTCTACTTAGTAAAGTTTAACTTACATTCAAATCTGCTAAAGAAGTATTTTGGAACGCTTGTAAATACTGAAAATACTTTTATTCATCTGCAAATCATGCACAAGTTTTTTGTTGTTTTTGTTTTTTAAGACATTAATCTTATATTGTTAAGTAAAAATTTCTATGTTCCTGGAGCTTTCAAAACATTAGGTGTACTGCACGACTTAGCATGTATTTGTGCCATGAAACAAACAAGATTAAACAGCATTGTATTAATCTTCATTCAAGTTTTGATAATGTCTAAGTTAATCTTCATTCAAGTTTGGATAATGTCTAAGTTAAAGTGAATGGAAGATGATAAATGGCTAAATAATCTACTTGGGGGTGGTAAAGTTAATTGAATGACAAATAATGAGTACACAAGGCATTGGGTTTACAGATGGAAAAGCTTCAGTCTCGTCATCTGTTATCTTATATTCACTTTCACTCTTCAGATGTTTCTATAAGAAAAATAACTAAGTAATATATAAAAGCAATTATCCGCACTTACTTTATACATGTATCTCAAAGGATAAATGCAAAACTTATCTAAGTACTTAATTATATACACTTTAATTACAATGGTATTTTGGATATCATATTCCTAAAATTTACACTGAGACAAATTGGAGAATTTTGATATTTACAAAACAAAGTACAGAAAAATCTGCTCCAATACATTTACACATTTTATTGAATGCAGTAAAAATTTATACATTTGTCAAACTGTAGATTTGCTAAGCAGGTTCTTGGAGAGTATTCAGTATTCATCGATAGTTACTTTACTTTTAAGAGACATTTGTGTATGTTTGAGCAAAAGCAGTAATAGGTAGATTGTCTTAATATGGTAAAAGATATTACTTTCCACCCAACATTGAACATTATTAATTTACAATTTAAGATAAATAAAGCAAGTTTAAAACACTACAAATTATTGTGCACATAAAAAGGACAGACATAATACACAGATAACAAATATATAAAGTGAACTAAACCATAGAGTTTACACTTAAAAAACAATGAGACACACAAACACACTGAAATGTAGAAATAATGTTCTGCAGAAGCCAATGGATATTGACCATAAGTTGGACAGTTACCTAAATAGTAGTAAATAGAAAAGCAATTACAGATTTTCCTTTACCAATAGTTGTCCATTCCTATGTTATAATACTGAAAATTCTCATGAATGTCGTAGCTCAATCCTAAAATAATAGTACATTTACAAAAGAGTTATGATTTCAAAGGTGAAGTTTGGGAAGATGAGATTGGTTGATCAAAAATTGGCCTAAAATAACAAATGTTGTGAATAGCCAAACACTTAAGACAACTACTACTCAAAGTGGTTTCAAAGCTGGTGTAAAAGACGCTGATTACTGATCTGAAGAACATTTACAGGAAAAAGAAAACAACAACCCATCAAAATGACATAATTCCAATAAAAATCATTATAAACACTGTATTGCACCATTTGAAAGTGTTTAATTCATGAAACTTGAGCCAAAAGAGACAAAAAATCACAGAGACAGAAAGTAAGAAGGGAATTGTATATTATTTAATTAGCAAGTAAGTACATCAGTGTCACAAGCTTCAACATAGGATCACTAACTTCACAGCAATCATAATCTTGTATATGTATGTATGTATGGCCGGTACGCACCGAAGTGCGCGCTTCGTATCCGAAGCCTCCGTGTTCCAGGGAGCGCTAGTGTTCCCATGATAGCGAACCACTAGCAGACTCCCTAGAATTTCAAGGGAAAGATACTGGGGTGGTTTCCCGTGGCCTTCCCCAGGACGCCATTAAGGAATGACGTCAGACCGAAGAGAAAGTGAAGAAGAGGCTGGACAACACAGGAAAGGAAACTGAAACAGCCATGCCACTGTCGGGATTCGAACCCAGGTACTGGCGCACTGACCGCCGCCGAGACCGCACGACCACGCCAGCACGGCCATAATCTTGTAGGACCACCATATTAAGCAACATAGTCTCAACTGAGTCAGCATACTATGATGTACAGGGTGGCTGAAAAGTATAGGACACTATGTTTTTGTGTGTAAACTACAAGTTAGGGACCTGATTAATCAAATTTATTGAGAGATGAAATAGAGATATGTGATCTCTTAGGACAGAAGGTGCTCGAAGTTTGCTCCTTTTGCTTTGATACAGACCTTCAGACATGCGATGACAGAATCAACTGTGCGCCACAGGTAGTCGATGCCGTTATTGTCCCACGCCTTCTGAAGCACCAACTTCAGAGCATCCACTGAGCCGTAGGAGTGACCTGAGATCTTGCTCTCCAAAAGTACCCATACAGAGAAGTCCATTGGGTTGAGGTCCGGTGAGGAAGAAGGCCACAAGCCCTTGCCCAGTATCCAAGGAAGTGAGCATCCAGAACGGCTTTGGTCGATTTGGAGCCATGGGACGGAGCCCAATCTTATTGGAGGACAAACGGTCGCTGAGCAAAGTGCATAGTGACCCAGGGCACTGCCTTCAAGACACAAAGCCGTATGGCTAGTTTTTGACGTCATCAGCACTAGGCGATGAAAATACGGAGTTGATGCACGAGCATCCGAATTGGATGAGAAAGGAGTAATGTCGAGGACAAATTTTAATGTAAAAAAAAATTGTTTCCCTTCCTCTAAATTTTTTTTTTTTTTTTTTTAAATAATAGTAGAATTGATATTTTAATTAACTTAAGCTGCAACCAAGATGTGAAAAAATTTCCATTATGTACATGTAAAAAAAATAATTGAAAACAAAAAGTATCTTCTATTTTTATTTTCCAATATCTTAAGTATGGGAATTTCTTGTTTGAAATTAACAAAATATCAGTTCCCTAGGTATATGTATATATGTGTGTACATTTGTTAGCATATTTTTTTTTTTAATATGAGTTTTCCAACTTACTTATTTTTTACAAGAATCATTTTCAAAAATTCGAGAAAAGTGATGTTTATTGTAACTGAATCTATTTTTCCTCTTATCAAAATAATATTTTTACAAAATAATCAGGAATATGAAAAAAATCATATGTAAGTCAAATTTAATATAAATATATAAATATTTAATATAAAAAATTAAGCATCTCCCATTTTTTATTTCCCTATATTTAAGTATGAGAATTTTGTGTTTGAAACTTTAAAAATATAAAATATCCGGGTATTTATTTTTAAGAGTAAATACTCAAGTAATTATTTTCAATTAACTATATTCATATAAAATACCTGCATCGGTGTGTAATATGACATTGCTATGTATCTATCTTGAATATAAGATAAAATAAGAAAAATATTAACCTTTCAAAATTTTTTAATTGTTATAAAAACTAAAAAATTAAAAAAAAAAAAAAAAAAAAACACAAAGTACTTTATGTTGTGTTTTACATAAAGTATATGTTTTAAATATCAGCCCTTTTCTAATTACAATGAGTAATGATGTATTTGCTGATTATTATAAGAAATGAGTAAAAATGAGTTTTAAAATAATAATCGAAACTAAAATAAAAATATGCTGATACAATTAATAATTCTTGAAATCTCAGCAATTTAAATTATCATCTTCTATCTTATAATCTTCACTAGAAAATGATTGTACATTCTTATGTTCTATGTTTCCTTGTATGGTATTTTCATTGTTCATTCTTCTGCCTTCCTATTTAAATTCTAAAACATTTTATTGAATCCCTTTTTTACGTAAATATATATATATAATCTGGCCAAAATTTTTATTTTAAAAATACTATAAGATATATAATTATATATATAGAAATTTTATGTTTCAGTGTAAGATAAAATTGATCACCCATTCATTCTTCCTTCATTTTTTTTTTTTTCAAAATACCCAGTTTTTGGGTATTTACCCAGGCCTAGGATAAATACCCCAAAAATATTTACCTACCCCACATCACTAAGTGTAACTGAATCTATTTTTCTTCTTATCAAAATATTACTTTTATAAAATAATCAGGAATATGAAATAAAATCGTATGTAATTCAAAATTTCATCTAAAAATATGAATCCACATTTGAGAGAGAAATTAACCTTTGTATTGTTTAACAACCTGTAAGAAAAATATAGAATTCAATCTCTGTAATACTCAATTGTACACATACTCAAAAAAGAAGCATTTAATAAGATTTTTACAATTTATTTTCAAATTACATATATGGACATGTACTTTTTACAATGAAAAAATTTAGCAATAATGATATTTTTTAAAACATGTCAATCAAATTATAGAATATAAAACAGTAGATATAATGTCATAGAAGAGCTGAAAAAAAATCTTTTGAAGTTTACGTTTGCATTAATTTAAAAACTTCTACCTTTATCATAATTCTCTTTATCAAGAAGACTTAGCTCCATGGACCGCTCAATAAATTCTTCTTCTCTTCGTTTCCTTTTTTTACATGGACTCTCGCCAGAAGTTTTCACATTGCTCAGATACATTGGGCAGTCCGGAAATATTTTTGGTATAGCACCTTGCTTCAATCTAGGTCTCTGCAATGGAGCACAAATTAATTTTCCAGTTTTTTCATCGAAACCTGAAGCATATCTTTCTATGTCTTCTGGCATAAAATGTCTTTCACAAACCTACAAATAGAAATGAAAATAAGTTTCAAATATTCAATTAAAGATGTTCAGTAAAATACACATGCACTGCACATATATACAGGGTTGTGTTGATTTAAATCAGTTGATTAAAATCACTGATTTAAATCAACTGATTTTTTTAATAAAAATCACTGATTTAAATCACTTTATTTTAAATATCCAGTTAATTTGCTTTAATAAAATAAAATTGTTCATGTATCTTTAAATAGTGATTTTAAAATATTTTTAAATGTATATTTAAAGAAGAATATGAACCAAAGTGTAAAAAAATGATTTTGTTTAAAAAAAACAAACAGATTATTTTGATTTAAATCAGTTTTTTTCGACTAAAATTAGATTCTTTTTTAAACAAATTACATCCGATTTTTAAAATAAGTTTCACTACTCTATATTTAGAGATCTGGTAAATACCCAAAATACCAAAAAAAAAAAAATCAACAACCAGTGCATATATAGTAATACAAGAAAACATTTAAAGGCGATGTTGCGCATATACTTTCAAATTCTTTGCATTTCAGTTTTAAAAATTATAAAAGCTCGCGTTTTGTTGGCGGTATTTAACCGCCAGAAATTTAAAATTGGCGGTATTTTATCTATGACAAGGGACATATTAGCCATGTGCTTTACGGTACTCGTGTTAATAAATAAATAATACATACATACAAATAATAATACCATATATAAATAAAATACTTGTTAATAAAATAAAATTATGGAATTTAAACTTACCTTTGAATTTTTAGTATACGTGAAGTTCTTCCTTGGAATCGCTGTCTTCCATGAACATCTTAAATCTTCTTCTTTCGGAAAGCTAAAAACGTGTACTTTTTCCGATTCATCGTAGTTCCCTTTACAGTTGGGAACACTACATTTAAACGGCATTCTGTTAAAACAAATTAATTTTAAAACAGAAATTCAAATAATAACATTTTGAGCACGTGCTCCAGCAAGAAATTTCAGCGTACACGTTACACATCAGAATCCCAGAATGCTTCGGAACAACAGACACGCACGTGCACCACAAATCGTTCGCCTAGTAGCCGTGACGTCACACCTCTTACAGGAAGAAGCGCAGAGGCTTTGTGTCTCGAAGGCAGTGCCCAGGGCAACAGATTATCCATCAACACCAACGAGTTGGTAGACCTCCGAGTTGGTTTTCACATTTCTGTCAATGAAGACCAACGGAGTTTTACCTTCCGATGTCACCCCAGCCCAAACCATGACACTTTTTGGAAAGAGTCTGTTATGAGCCAGACGATGTTTCAGGGACTTGCTGTCAGCTTTTGACAACAACTGTCTGTGGTTTTGACGGTTGGGAAGAGGTTCAACTGTGAAAATCTTCTCATCAGTCCAGATCACATCAGAGATGCGGTGCACCTTGAGCTCGCTCAGAAGCTTTTTGGATTTTATCAGTCGAATTTGTTTGGATTGCTCCGAGAGAAACTGGCCTCGACAGAGCCGGTAACTCTTCAGCTTGAAATCGCTCTTCACGATCTTCTGGATGGATTGACGGTTAATCCTGAGATCAGAAGCGATGTGATTCATGCTGACTCCATCGTTGCGAGAGATCCTCTTCTTGATTTTTGCACGAATCCTCCGAGTGTTCATAGTTCTCAACTGTTCATATTTCGGCATCTCAGAGATGTGTCCTTGAGCCTTGAGAGCAGCGGAGACATTCCAGACCGTAGAAGAGGTTATCCCGAACAGCTTCACAATGTCGCAAATCCGGAGTTTATCCTTGAGCAGCTTCTCGATAATGGGGCAATGCGATGAAGTCTTCATAGTGAGAGAAAGGATGAAAATAGGATCAAATGACTCATGCAGCTCCTTACATAGCTTCCGGACTTTCGAAAAGTTTCGCAACATCTCGAAAATACCCCTTGGCACAGTGCCAGCAAGTGCTCAATGCCGTGTCCTATACTTTTCATTCACCCTGTAGACTTCTCTAGGCAGTATTTGATATATACCTGGTCCCTTAATTTAGTAATATTGCATGTTAGTGGAGGAGATGCATTGTTTTAAAAAACTAAGTACTTTCAAAAATTGAAAGACATTGAAAATAATAACAATAGTGGTTAGATTAAAACATATTTTCTCATAACCAAAAAACGTTTCAACAAATTAGTATTTACAAAAAAGTCACAGCTTGTGTGAGAGAATTATGAGTCAAGTTTATTAAGAGTTTAAACTGTAAAAGGCCAATGAATAAAGTTTTCATTTTGGATTGTAGGCTAAACAAAATTAGGTAAAACAAGAACACAGATGTTTTTGTAAATACTATATATGTAAATGTGTGTTTGCTTCTAGCAATCTTGTATATTTATAACAATAACCATTACTAAAATACTATTAGTAACATTATCAATATTATTATAAATTTAGATATCTAATGAATGTGGTTGATGTATTCTATATGTATCTCCTATGAGATATTCAATTATATCATTGGACAAAACTTAGTGCAGTCCTAGATCTCTCAATGGTATGAGCAAACTTTCAGTATAAAAATCTTTATCTATTAACTTTAAGAAGATAGGGTTAATTTAGCCTTCACTGTCTTTAGGAAAGAAGAAGTTTTAGTCCTTAACTTCTAAAAAGATAAAACTGAAGCACAGTATGGAAATATATATTCTTCTCAGGAGTTTACTTCTAGAATGGAGCATTTAATTTCAATAATAATAAAATCGCCGTGCTGTCGTGGCCATGCGGTCTAGACAATGGTCTGCCGTTGTGGGCAGTGTGCCAGTTCCCGAGTTTGAATCCCTGTAGTGGCATGACTGTTTCTTTCTTCTTGTGTGTTTCATCCGTTTCCCCCTGGGACTCACTCTGTCAGGTGTATCCTCGAACAGAAAGTGCATTCTTTCTCGTCTCTGATTTTCTAGCCTTGTTCTGACGTTGTCAGCAGGGGCTAGCGCATGGTCCGTTGAGGCCTATTCGCGAATAATAATAATAATAAAATCTTAAATTCCATTGACTGGATTAAAACCAAATTCTAAAGAGCTGGACTTCTTAAATACATTTCTGGAATTTTCAAACACTTGGGAGCCTCATACCCGCACTGATAGAGTTTTGTCTGTAATCACTTCAGAAGGTTTATAGCCAGTGTCAGCAGGCACTATTATCAGTGTTATAAGTCTCCTTACATCCACTCATTGACCAAAAATTTGTGCGCCACAAAGGAAGTGCTCGATTCAAAGGAAATTTTATGAATTTGATGATAGAGACTCCAGTGCTTGTGGCTTATAAGCCCCACAGCTTGCAATTCAAGCACTGCTGTAGGACGAGTGGCAATCAGACGAAACGTTAATCATTTCCATATGTTGCCATCACAGTGCTATATACTTACTTTTGCGACTACAGAACTTTTTCTTGGCGCAGAAGACTATTCTTTTTTTGTCAATGAGTGTATATTACTAACAAATTCGGATTTACCTGTCTTTTAACTTTCTGCTACAGTCAAAATAACATTTCAGATCTTTAGGCTTATTTTTTTGTTTGTTTGCGAATGGGCCCGAACGGACCACGCGCTAGCCCCTCCTGACAACATCAGAACAAGGCTAGGAAATCAGAGACGAGAAAGAATGCACTTTCTCGTCGAGGATACACCTGAGAGAGTGAGTCCCAGGGAGAAACGGACGAAACACAGAAGAAGAAAGAAACATCCATGCCACTATCGGGATTCGAACCAGGGAACTGGCGCACTGGCCACAACGGCAGACCGCCGTCTAGACAGCATGGCCACGCCAGCACAGCTCTTTAAACTTATTATATATTAAAAAAAAATTTTTAGGATTTTTATCTTTTAATGAATAGTTATTTATATCTAAATAAAAGTTATGAAGCAAGAATCAAAACTAAAAATAAGACGAGCAATAATAATTAGTAATTTATAATTTAATAAGTTACATACAAATAAAGACTTCTCATTTATAATAATAAAGGAAGTAAGGTTATCAAAACAATATTTTTAAGATTTTTATCTTTCAATGAATAGTTATTTATATCTAAATAGAGTTATGAAGCAAGAATCAAATGTAAAATTAAATTATTAAATTTGATAAACAATTGCTTTGTTGAAATGGAAGAAATCGTTAAAATGAATAAGATGTTAAAAGCATAAAATTATAGTTTATTTATTGATGACAATTGATAAAAAAAAAAGTAAAATTTGAATGAGAAGTTACAGTTCTTATCATAGGTTTCTAGGTACAGATGTTATGGATGACTCCGGATGTGGATGTCTCCTTCTATGAACAAACAAAACAACATTTAGATCCCATCCACATATTTATTCTAGCCACTGTAGTATCACCTACTGCAAGATATCTATACATTTATATAGAGAACATGAATATTTATATCAAATTAGAGCGAAGCGAAAAACTGATCTATTTGCTCTTATCGGCAGGATTACCTTAAGCTGGTAAAGTAGAAATCTGAAGTTTCTGGAGGTCATAGGCGGAATTTGAGAGAAGGCCTTTCCCCCCCCCCTCCCCCAAAATTTGAGGGGAAAAATAAAAACTACAAATGTAACGTAAATATAAGTCAACAGGCATTATTCACTTTTGACCCCCAATCAAAATGTTTGCCCCCTCCCCCCCAAATAAAAATGCTGAAATTCCTTTGATGATTGAGGACTTGATATCTTGTGAAACTGGTCGATATTCAAATTGTTGAATATATTTTCTTATTATTTATCATTGAGTCACAATGAATATTTTAATTAATACATTCTTCGTTTATAACATTTTTATGACTAATTTTTTATGTTATAATTCTTCAGAAAAATAAAAATAAATTATAATGCAAATAATCCTTTCATGGGAAAACAATATAAAATTTAACATAAAACACGGAGAAATGATGAAAATGCACAATCATAAATCAATAAATTGTACATAATTTTTTTTTAATCATCAATGTGTGGAGGCCTTAATTTCATCTTTATTGTTAGAATGAAAGATCTTTAGGATTTGATCAAGTCGATAATCAAGCTCAGAATGTCTGAAAGCCTAAGGATGTAAGATAGGCTTATATATTTTCAAATTGAGAATCTTTTTCCCTCGTATTATTTTCAAGACTTTTAAGATACAAAACAATAAAGTAGGATGAGAGATCTTTAGAATTTATGAAAAAAAAAAAAAAAAATTGATGGAAAACGTAAAATTGACTTTGATTTTACAATGAAAAATCGTATTTCAGTGTATATCTTCTGAAATAAGAATTGATTGAAAACGCAGCTTTCTCATCCAGGTTTAATTGGTATAATTTTTCCATTTTTAAAATAGATTAAGCACCCACGCTCATTGAAGCTCAATGTAGACAAAATTCTTAACATCTAAGTTATCTGGACAAGCATGAATTTAAATTACCATTCAGTTTCTTTCTAATAATGAAGGATAATAAAGTCTTATTTTGCATTTAAATTAGTTTAAAAAAATATTAAATCATTTCAGGGAATTTTTAAATGTTTAAAATAGAATGTTATTCATGTGCAAATCATACTGAGGTTTTTCAAAGCATTTTATTTGTGTCTGTGTTTGTACTGTAGGATTTTACAAAATGTAAAAGTGCGCCATTAAACAAAATAAAAGTAGAGAAGTCCGTTCTATAGAACATTTAAACGAAAGAAAAATTCTAAATAACATTTCTAAAAAATAAAATAAAATAAATCTATTATTAATTTTGTAATCAATAATCAATCAATTTTTATTTTGTCATATGGCAATTACAATAGAGTTTTCAAAATATAAATTCTTAGTAATTTTTAACAGAATTTTGTTTTTGGTTGTTTCTTATCCAACTTTGCAATTTTCTTAATTCATAATAATTATTTACTTCAGGACATTGGAGAAAAAATACTTCCTAAATTAATCACCAGATGACGCAGTTAGCAATTAAAAATGGCGGTAATCATAAACGATACAGTGTTGTCAGTATCAGAGGTTTTCCTTCTAGTCTGATGGCTTTTGGAATCATGACAGAAAAAATTCAACTTATTTTCTAGTCCTAATAACATGTATTTATACATTATTATAGGACTGTTTACGAAACCGGAAAGCGTGATTGAAGAGTAAACGGAAATCCGAAGTTTTAGTTACTAGACACGCGTTTTGTTCATTAATCTTTTCATTTTTTTTGTTTTGTTTTTCAGTAGTTCGCCATACGTGGCTTTCTATTATCGAATGCTTCTAAATCCGAAGGTTTTAAAGTACATTAGAGATGTTTTTGAAGTTTAAAGAGTGATTTCAGGTTTTCGAGTGGGCAATACTGACACCTCTATCCACTTACGTATCTTTAAACAAATAGAGGACATACTGCCTTAGGAAACTATGTCTGCCGCCATCTTTTAGTTAGGCAAAAGAAAGATGAAGCAGAAACTCTTATCGCTATTATAGTGGAAACTAGTTAAATTGTGTTAAAAAAAATGTATTTTTATCGAAAACATTACATTGTGGTAGAAATTAATGAATAAAACAGAATTATTATAAAAGAAATCATCTTCCTCTTCCATTTTAAATTTAATGTAATCGAAATTGAGCCCATCACTGTATAATGTTAAAACATAATCCTGATCCGATTGTACAGATAATATATAAAAATATTTATGATAAAGAAACCATCTTAGAAGCGTGTGTTATAAACAGCTTCAAATGTTTTAACAAACAAAAAGGGATAGAAGTTAGCCAAACAGTTCTTGAAAAGTTTAAAACCAATTGTGAAAACTTGGAAAAATTTAAATAATATACAAAGTCAATTGTAAAAAAAACCTTAACAAATTACATTTGTTATAGAAACAATATTGTTAAGCAACAAATTGTAAAGTTTATCATTCCTGTATTGTTATTAGTATCAATGTTGTTTAAACATCAAGTTGTAAAGTTTATCATGACATTATTAACATTCTTGTATTGTTACCAGATTCTTATATTATTTATATTATATAATCGTAAATTATAATATTATTATGCTTATTAAGGATTATATAAGTTGTAATGCCAAAAAAATAGCAACTTTTGAAGATTTAAATTATTAATAATATATTTGATTGATTAATTAGTAATTATTGTTAATTTTTATTAATGCAATTGACATTTGTTTATGCTATCTGATTATTGTAAAAACAATTGAATTTGTTTGTTTCATGCCTTTGAATTTTGTTATGCTATTCTACCCGGTTTTGTTTGTTAATTTATTCTAATTTTTGCGTCATGACTTGAAAAAAAGGAATGTGTACAATTCCTGAAAATTTGTCTTTTTAGTATTTAATAAACCTTTTAAATACTAGTGTGAGGTGTTGAAGAGTTTTTCATATTTGTCTGAAATATTGTTAAGCAACAAATTGTAAAGTTTATCATTCCTGTATTGTTACCAGATTCTTATTATGCTTTACGAACAGTTTTTCTATGTATGTAAGAAAGCCTGATGAAGCAGTAAAATAAAACTGCGAAATATAGCAATGAAAAGATGAGGATGTATCTTGTATCATTTTCAGTATTTATGATCTTTGTTATTTCAAAAGTTGAGAACTTCTTTGTCTATGAGTCACGCATATATAAACTAGACATTATGAAATCGAATCAAATCATATCATATAATATCATAAATAACCATTCATTAAATAATAGTAATTCATTAAACATTAATAGTAAGGTCAAATATTACCTTTAAAGAACATACATTAGATTACTAAGATATATTTTTATTTCTGAGATTCCAAAATCTCCTTGCATCTTAGCAATAGTTCTTTTATCTTTGTAATTTTGAAGCTCATCGAAGACTATTCCAAAGTGTATAGCTTCAAAATGGTCTTTGATTATAAAAACAAAACAACTTTCGAACAGAACATCTGACAATTATTATTTTAAATAGGATAATTTCAGGCTACTATAAAAGAAGCTGCAATATATATACAATAAAAGTTATCGAATGCAAATAAGATATTAAAGTTATATTTGGCAATATTTTTGATTTTCAAAAATAGGAAAAAAAAAACAACAGTATTATAATAAATAGTAAAGCAAGACTTGTTTCTAAAATTTCGGAAGGTTTTACTAAAAATAAAACATTCCGAACACTGTATACAGGAAATTTTAGCCATGTTTATTAGATAATATTGAGACAAAAATAACTTTTTTTTTTTAATAAAGTAATTTTTAGCGAAGGAAACAGAAGAAACGGGTTTTCTTGCCTAGAACAAAATGGCTGCTGATAATAATTATCTGAGTGCGTTTAGGCCTCAGCAAGCCATCTAGTTGTCTCACGACCTGTGCGTCTATCATCTCCAACGAAGACAAAGAAATTCTTACTTAATCTATGAAGAAATTAGTCCTCGGAATCGCAGTGTTTAACTGGACTGTTTTATTTAAAACAGAACTCATTATTATAACTACGATTATCCTATTCCTGCAGCGTCGTAGAAATAGTTCTCAGTTTCTCCAAAGGTAGAGTTTTATGTTTTCCTATCGTGATTATTTAAAGTGCTGAGTTCCTTATGCTTTTTAATTGCTGTTGAACTATTGACACCAGTGAAACCATCATCATTCAGAAGAACTCTTGATATGTCGTCGAAAAGAATTGAAAAATCTTTTAAATGTGAGTTTTGTCAAAAATCTTTTTCTCAAAATGGACATTTAAAAACTCATCTTCGTTCACATACAGGCGAGAAGCCATTTAAATGTGAGTTTTGTGGAAAATGTTTTACTTAAAATGGAAGTTTAAAAATTCATCTTAGATCTCATACAGGCGAAAAGCCTTTTAAATGTGAGTTTTGTGAAAAATCTTTTTCTCAAATTGGAGATTTAAAAAAACATCTTAGATC
>JAFIDM010117315.1:571-14421 GCA_023159025.1 Thereuonema tuberculata
TATCTATCTATTCTCTATCTCTTAAGTTAAATACTTTCCATTTCTTATGGAAGTTCTCTAAAATTACTTCTCTGTATAAAAATGGCGATAGATCTCAAATTACCAACTACAGACCTATCGCAATTCTTTCTGCTCCTGCTAAACTATTTGAGATTATTTTACGTAAAGAATTGTATCAAATGACGCAAACCTTTATTACTGACACTCAACATGAATTCTCACCAAAGAGATCAAATGTCACGAATTTAGCAAATTTTACTCAATCTATCTCTAATTCTTTTGATAATAAGAGGAAAGTTGACGTTCTCTATACAGATTCCGAAAAGGCATTTGCTGAAGTCGATCATCAACTGCTGCTTAATAAACTCTCATGTTTTGGTCTGAATCAGAATACAATAAAATTTATTTACACCTACATTGCAGAAAGAAAACAATTTATGTATTACTGTGGTAAAAAATCCTCCGATTTTATTGTCAACTCTAGAGTACCTCAAGGCTCCAATCTTGGGTCTCTTCTCTTCATTCTTCCCTCTGTCTTGTGGACTAGGCACTGTCTAACGCATGCTGATGACTGCAAATTCTTTAAAGAGAACTCAGACTCATTCCTTCACTAGAGACTGTATAACTCTACAGAAAGATATGGATTGTATTTGTAATTGGTCTGTAAATAATAAACTCTTTTTCAACATTCCTTAATGTTCAGTAATTTCTTATACAACAAAGAAAATAATGATTAATTACAATTATACTCTAAATTGCATCACATTACCGAAGAAAAGATATATCAAAGACCTTGGTGTTTTCTTCAGTTATAATTTTTTATTTAATTATCATTACGAACATGTAACAAATAAGCCATTAAACTACTTGGCTTCGTAATTCGTCAAGGAAGTATCTTTCGCAATATTTCTATACTAATCTTACTTTATAATGCCTTTGTTCGCTCGAATCTCGAATATGCTTCAATTGTATGGTCTCCATATCAACAATACTATATCAAATTAATTGAAAAAGTCCAAAAGGGATTTCTTAAATATCTTTTTTCAACACTCATGGTTTTAATTCTGACGATACTTTATCATATTTTAAAATTGAACCTTTAACGTTGCGTAGGCAAAGTGCCTTTCTTATTTTTCTTTATAAGCTTCTTAATAATAAAATCCATAATTCCATGTTACTAGTTCAAATTAATTTCAATGTAAATACCACACGGAATCGAAATAGATTCCTTTTCTACACACCCTCTGTTCGATCTAACAGAAACAAAAATTCGCCTGTTGTTGGAATGTGCGACGAATACAATCGTCAGTGTCATAATCCTGACATTTTTAATATGAATCTTAAGTCTTCCAAATTAGCCATTGTTTAGAGTCATCTTATTTCCCTGCTGTTCCTTTTCTTTGTCTATTTTATTTTTATTTTGTTCAACTTCCTCTCTCTCTCTCTCTCTCCTTCTTTCCATCTTTAGTCCAAATTTCTTTATTTTTCAATATCCCTAGATCTTGCTGTACTTATTCTTATTTATATATATATATATATATATATATATATATATATATATATATATATATATATATATATCTTTTTTATGTATTCTTGTGTATCATTACTCTTGTGTTTCTTAATGCGTATTTTATACACTTAGTATATCCGTTATATTCGGTTATTTTGCTTTTTATAGGATAAATATTTTCTATTTGAATTTGTATATTTGGATGTACATTGTTTATTTCCGTATATGTTAGTTTATCTTTTTCTTGTTAGAGATACTGAAACTCGGTATATTCCCGTTGTATCTTTCCTACAAAATAAGTAAATAAATATCCGTTTATTTTCAGCTGATATTGTCTTTGTGATAGATATGAAGAGAGCCATGTAAGAGGTGGGACTCTAATACCCATATGTTCTTATTTTGAAGTAAAATATTCATATTAATTGAGTGAAAAGCCTTTTTCAAATCCAAGAAGGGAACAATGACTAACTTATTAGCCGCCGCGCCGTATTCTCCGTGATAAACCCTCCCAGATCAATTAGCGCAGTTTCGGTTTTTTTCCCTGTAATGAAACCATGTTGTTGTTGAGCAATGACTTTTAAATACATTAAAGATAAAAACGCACAAACTTCATCTTCAGAATAAACTTCTTTATCTCAATGTTTCAATCTCCTCAGCGGGATTTAAAATAGGAAATAGAGAAAAACCAAACTTTCTCTTCTATTTGAAAAACAGAACCAAAGTAATAACAATCATAAAAAAAAGATATTATTCATTACAATTATGATATTACTCGTTACAATCATAATCTTTTATCAAAGGCTTTTCTTTTTGATATATAGATAGAGTGCTTACTGTAATATAATTTTTGAAATATTTTTGAAAAAGAATTTACCACGGAGATAGGACGGTAGTTGGTCCAAGTGTTCACATCTGCTGCTTTCCATAACGGATCAACTTTTTCTTGTTTGAAGGAAGAAGGAAAGACGCATTCAGATATTGAGATATTAAAAATATATATATTATTTCTGGATTTGAAATAACAATTTTCCAAATCACTTTAATTTTTGTATCATTGCAATGTTTAAATTGAATTGCTACATCCCATTTCTGAAGGAAAAACGCCTTCAGATATTGAGATATTAAATGATAAATATATATATATATATTGTAATGAACAGCATCTTTGCTCAATAAATGTAAGTAGCTGATAAGTTCAATTTAGATTTAATAATTAAATTTATTAATAAAAATATGCCAACTTCTTTCGTTGAGGCAATTTAGCTGAAATAATTTAAAATTCAAAATTTTATATTTTTAATTATTTTGTAAAGACGAAGTACATTTCAGTTTAGTTTACTTTAGCTTAGTTTAATTTAGCTTAAAGTTAAAGTTGCGATCAGGCCCAGAGGACCGCGCAATGCTGCTGGAGGGTAGGCTCCAGTGCTCAGAACCGACAAAGTTGAGGACGGGGGGTCGGCCCGTCGCTCGCCTGCCTTTAACTCCTGGGAAAGAAACTCGGTACCCATTCTATAGAGGGCTGGGTAGACCCTAGGGCCCGTTTGGAGGAGAAAGAAGCGTGGAAAAATCCCGTCCTCCGCCGAGGCCGGGAATCGAACCCGACACCTCCAACCCGCAGCCAAGCGCCCTTACCCACTCGGCTACCGGGCCCACTTAATTTAGCTTAGTTTAATTAATTTAGCTTTGTGATTTAATTTAGTAGAACTTTTCCACAGTTTTCAGTTAGGATGATGTAATATCGCACCTGTGTTTTGTCTAGAGATCACGTATTTCTTTTCAGGAAGTGAAAAGAATCCTGCAATCTGATTAGTGATTTTCTTTGTTAGAAGTAAATTTCTTAGAAGTTGGATTATGTCATTGACCTTATATGGTCAATGAAGCTTTGACCTGTGATAGCTTATTGGAGTCATGACGTAATAGGCATCGGCCTACTTAATGTTTAGCGCCGTCTTGCGCTGTCTCTTTTCCTGCTACCGGAGCCTCGAGCTCTCTTGCTTACGCTGCAAGCGCCTTGATGCGCTGTTTTTACGCTCGCTGAGCGTCAGGTCTGACGACTGACCGCTTCATTCAAATGTTTTATGTCTAGTTAGGTGGTGTTAACAAAAATTGCTTAGTTAGGGAACGGAGACTCTGGATATCCGTCTGCTGTAAAAACCCTTTAGTATCATTTACCTCCGCTATGCCCGGATTAATGATTAGCGCTTCGAGTAAGTGCTCTAATTCAAGTCAATTTATGTTTCAACCAACTGTTGATAATTTGTGATATTTGTGCTGTAAAACAATTTTAAGTTCTGCAATTCAGGTGATTTATGCTATGTTTGGTGCTCCAAATCAACCAAAAGCCAATGTTTTCATCCTTCTCTCATGCAACGGAAATTCCAGTGCCACGAAGTTATCATCCGTTTGTTAAACTCCAGGTTAGTGTGAATGCGCGACCCTGACTCATTTAAAACTATTAGTGAAGTGAACTGCTATTTTGTTTCGCTAAATTCAGCTTAGGAAAATAGCTTTAGCCGTGCAAGTCAGCCGGAACCCGATTTTAGAATTAGCGCCATAAGAAAGGCCTAGTTTATTTGTACTTCCCGCCTCCAAACTTAGAATAACTGTTTAAATATTGCCTTCAAGATGATTTGTATCACAGAGAATATTTAAGTTACTGTTAATGTTTTATCGAAGAAAAGAGTCCAATAAGTAAGAACTATCGTTAAGTTTGAACTAGAATGTGTGCATGTGTGTGATTACCGATATTTGCGTTGACCCCACACCCAAGATCGATTTACCTAGCCAGTGCTATAATGACGAAGGGGAGGACCGGCACATAACAAGGACAGAATCAAAAATACAAATTCATCGGGACTACTCTCCTGATTGGCGCCCAACAAACATCAGCTAACCAACAACAACACCCCCTCCTTCCGTGCACCCCGTTCTGTGACAATATAGATATATATAAATATATTGTTTCTGGATTTGAAAAAACAAGTTTACAAATCACTATAACTTTTGTGTTATCGCAATGTTTAAATTGAATTGTTACAACCCATTTCAATTAAATTCATCGATTGAATCGCATGGTTTTTTTTTGCCTTGTAAACCACTTCCCTGAAACTTGCTTCTAGTTGCCATGAAACACGGTTAGTGTTATTATAAAAAAAAGAGATAAGAGAAGATTTCAAGGCAGTGGGTTTATAATACTTATCGAATGAAAGTTAGGATTGTCAGATAAAAGAGAAAGTGGGTAAGAGTTAAGATTTCATTTTTCTTCGCTAAAATATTATTATTAGGAATCTCGTGAGTAATACTAAAAACTTTTCACTTTCAAAACACGTGGCTTTGAATTTTCATACTTGTAATTTTGACTAATTTCGTCTATTTTTCTTAGTAGTACATTTCACTAATTGAACTCAATATCCAAATACAGGAATTTTGCAGTTTAGGTAGGATAGTTATAATATGAAGAAGGCTGTTTCCAAAAAGATTTCCGAAAGTTATTTTGTACCATAAACAATCACGAAGATCATTTTTACCTTCATTATCTTAATTTGTATTTATCTACATATAATTATTGGTGAATTTAAATCTTGCGAGATGTTCTTTGATTATTTAAACCAGTATTTAATTTCGTATTTAGGATTATTGCTAAATGCAAAGCTTTGTTTTTGTTTCTGGATTTTCCCATTTTCATAAGTTAGTTTCATCCATAGGATTTGAAAATAGGTGTGAAAATTAATAACTAAGAATGAGTTCTAATATTAGAAGTTCATTTTGTTTATTTTAGTTATTAAATTTAAGTGTAGTCAGGGCTTAATATTTGTTAAGGAAACAGAAATAAAATGATAAGAAAAATTTATGCTATATTTATTTCCTTTTCAACTCAATAAAAAAAAAGTATTCTGGAAAACAGTTAATCAGTTGTTTAAATGTGTAATAACTTTAAATAATATTCGTTAACTTTGAAAAAGTTACTTTATTATGACGTCCTTTTCAACCTTGCAAACAATTACAAACGTAGCCCTAACATTCTCTATAAATCTATGATTACCTTTTCAGTGATTTAATACAGTAAGAAACATAATATATATTATATTGAAACTGATATTATTTGATAGTAACAACTTTTTCCAATGAAAAGCAAAATGATTTATTTTGAATAATATCGCTGGAAACACAATGGGAAGCGCTGAGAAATATGACAAAAAAAAAAAGAACTTCTTGTTACGTCACTGTAGCATCTTAAATTCCATTTTAAGTTACGTGGTAAACAAAATGAAAAACACAAGCTAAAAAACAGACTTCAAAGAAAGCCATCCTAAATTGTTAATATGATTCTCATTGTCCGTAATAACGTGAATGCCTAAAATTAAAATCAATTTTGTATTTTTTCCACATTATTATCATCATTCTTCTAACTGATTATTGCTTTGTAATCCATTCTTTTTTTTCTAATAATCAAATATTAGTGCCACAGAATAATAACTTAGGATATGCAAAAACATTCTTCATCAACAATGCTTTGATATGCTTCTACTGTACCATCATTAATAACATCTCTACAAACGTGTTCTTCGTGCCAGGATACCGTTCTAAAAGAAGCTTTTGCAGTATAATGGCGGCCTACTGAAAGGAATTTCTGAATTTTTTCTTTTTGATATTCTTAGACTGAGGTATGTAAAAATTTAAATTGAAACTCGAGTGTATTAAATTACAACAACGATACATATGTTATACGTTGTTTTTATAACAAAATTTTTATAAACTTAGGTTTACATGTTTTTGTTTCTTTAATAAATCACCTAAATTTCTAAAAATAATATTTCATTGGCAGCATTTTCAGATCAAGCATAAATAATTCTTAATTATTCTTAATAATATTATTCAGGTAGATATTAAGGATGCCCTTGTCACAATTTTCTGTCCTTGAAAATATAGAAATTCAGTTTTATCTACATTTTCTGTAGTCTTAATTTTAAAAAAGATATAAAGATAAGATAAAGAAAAGTAGTATTCAAATAGATTAAAAGTATTAATTATCCAACGGAAGTAATTTAAACTAATTACATTTAACTTTTATGATCAATTAATACTGATTTTGAATTTTTCACAAAAAATAATGAATTTTCTATTTTCATTACTGTTTTCATTTTCTAGTTTTATTATTTAGAGCTAAACAAACTGAGGGAAATTATGAAGCTTTATTTGATTTTATTAATTGCAAGTTCCTTTTTTGGTAAGTTTTAAATCATCTTGGAAATGTTCAAGATTTGATGTTATTTCAAGTTTTGCTTTCAAACCTTTTTAACTGCATTTTGTCTCGTGTTGATTTAACGAAAAAATTCCAATTTCATAAATTGAATATTAAAATATAAGTAACATTTTATATGATTGGAAAGAAATATACAAAAACCTTGGTCGAATGGATCAGCAGTTTTATTATAAAAAAAATATTCTACATTTGTTTTTCGTTTGCTTTTTTTAGGTTTATGCTATATGAAACTTTATTAGAAAATCAATAGTTACAAAATTGTCGAAAACTAAGAATATTATTAAGAGAGAAATGGAAAAACAAAAACAAATCACATACAATGTGATGATTATTTATCCAAAAATTATGTATATAAAAAAATAGCAGTTAAGACATAAAAATGCAAACTTTACAAATCATTTCCTTGGAATTAAAGACAACATCCACAGAGTAAATAAGGAACAACGTCAAATTTCTGTAGCGTCATACTATATTGCAAAACAATGTAGCGATCCATATCTTAAATATCGCAAGTAAACTTATAATTACGAAATACTACTTTAATATGATGAATATGCTGAACTTGTTTTACAGTCAAAGAATGGTGCCGTGGCTTGGAATCTGCTATTGGTATTTCTTCTTTTCAATTATTGAGGTCTTATTGCTTCAGTTTTTTTTATCTTGATAGCAATAGGCCTTTACAAAAGCAACGCGTTGTCGATGCCGTCCAGAAGTATTCATAATATTTAAAAATTATTAAACTTCATCATTCTTTGATAATATATTGCTGTCGTGTTCTTCAATAGAATATAATGAAGTTTAAATCCGATATGAAAATTTTAGAAGGCCTACAATCGTTTCATCCAAATCAAATCTTTTAGTTCACCTTATGATTTCCAAGGGCTAAAACGATGCACATGGCTTTGTTTATCCCACAAGCGAAGCAGTAGCGTGATAGGATATTTTATAACTACAAAGCCCCGCCTATTCTGAAGTGGTCCATTGTGTAAGAAATTAATTTCAAGCATTTATTATAATATTGTCTACGTAATTACTAAATTCAACATATGTGCGTGTCCTTTATTGAAAATATAATATAAAAAAGATCCCTAACTAACCTCATTCGCCCTGAGAGGGATGAATATAAGCTTATGGTACTAACAAAATAGCCAAAACGGCTAGAGTGCAGAATCCAGTCCAGAGTCCAGAATCTAGAGTGCAGAACGGCTAGTGTGCAGCAATAAGAGGTTTCGTAAGTTTACTTTGCCGATGGGAGTTTTACCGCTTCCACCACTTCCGATTCAGCGCAAGGATACATGTTTACCCACGTGCTTTTTGCCCATGTTTATTCAGCATGGCGGTGCCGGTTGAAGCTGAATTGACAGATCCGGATAGATTGTGCAGGGCAATTCGATGTTCAAAACATTTTTGGATGGAATAGCTGGAATAGATCCGTCACAAACGAACGACTCCGTGACTTAAGGTAAACCTCATTTATAGTAGGTCTATTTCTTAAAAACAAACAAGCTGCTGTTAATAGCTTAGGAATATCGAGCATGGGAGCAGAAGACGAACCGTGCGAGATACGACGCGATTGTATGCTGATAACACAAGATCGCAGGTAGCCAAATATGGGTTAGTCTTTCTAGTGATAGATCCTGCAAAACCCTTTTTAAGTAACTTTGCCTATCCACCATCAACATGAGGAATTCTTAATTGCTCAATCAGCTTGCCTCCAAAGATCATTCTATACAGAAAGTTAAAAGATTCAACATCAATATCCGCCTTCTTAAGAATAGTCCCAACGCAGCCATGTTCTCTCAGCTGGAAAAAAAAAATAGGCTAAAACCACAAATATCGTAAAGTGCCCTTTAACCATGTAGGGGAAACTTGGTCATCACAGAGATTGCATCATTGGATTGCTTGTAACAGATCCCTCGATAACTGCTGGACATATTAAAATGATGGATCTGGCATTTTTCAGAACTGTTTTACTTGCCTTTCAACATTTTGAGGCTTTTAAACTTTTATTTATTCACAATGATCTTTTTCGGATAGAAAAACTAAGGAACCGACTAAAACTATGCAAAAACTGCATTTGAAATCTACACAATGCTTTCTAGCTTGAACTGAATTCAAGTTTATTCTCGTGTTTCTTAAACAAAAGGAAGCAATTCTTCTGATATTAATCCGATTGTATATGCCTGGAAGTTCTTGGATTGCTTCCTTCAAATGTTCATATACAGTAACATTTGGATTACTTGTTTTAAGATTTATGTCTTCAGCTACTATGGTATAAGACAATGCTGGTATTCAAATGAATGTGCTTAGATATGAGTAATACTATTAACAGAGCATTGTGGCATGTTTTTGATTTGAAAATAGTTTTGATTTATAACTCACGACTTGTCCTCAATATAGTTTTATTACTACCTGTAACATGTATGCGCCTCATTAAGTCGATATAGAATTCGTATTTCAAAATTTGAAATTAACTTTTTTTTAATTCACATATGGGTATCCTATTTAACTTAAAACAAGAAGATAGAAAACAAGATAGTGTTTTCGCAAATTGTAAATTTCAGATTTCCATTCAATTATTTTATAATAGATAAATAATTAAAGTGAGGCTTTGGACTTATCTACTGATCTTTCTCTTCTCTATTAAATTCAGTTCCTAGAATGACAAGATCTAGTTGAAAAGATCAGTCTTTATGTTGCAAATACCATACTGTTTAACATATCCATAACCTGTATAGAATTATGACTTAATTGCCTATGAAAACATTTGTCTGAGGCTATTGCTTAACAGGAATTTCTTTGTTACTGAAATTCAGTCTGTTTCTGCTGTATTCCTGAAGAATCAGCTGCCCTAAAAGTTGCGAGAAAAAAGTCATATTAATCTGTCAGCGTGAGAATTAAAAAAAAAATAATGAATGAATTTTAATGTAGATCTGTTTAAATGCGGGTGGCCATAATTACAGAGCAGCATTAGAGACCAATTACCAAAAACGTGCTGGGCCAAACTCCACCCAATCTGGTGTGAACACTATTTAGACTATGGGGTTTTCATTTCTAAAGAATAAAAAAAAAAAAAGTTCAAAATTTTGCCACAAGGGGAAAAAATAGCGCTAAAAGTACGGAAATATGCAGATTGCAGAAACTGATGTTATAGATTAGAGGATATAAAAAGATAAAAACAAACAGCGTGTTTCACTAACAAAAAAAAAAAAAGAAAATCTGCCCCACTAAGGGATACCAGAGGTTGCAAAGTTTATGAAAAGGCCTAATGACAATCAGATATTTTCGAAAAATGATAATGCGATTTGAAAATACGGGATCGTAACAAGTGCTGCCAGTATCAAAACAACACCATTTCTTTAATTATGACAATCGGTATAAGCAGGCTGGAATATACCTGGATTAACGTTTCTATAGGCTACTGAAATATTAGGAAATGTTTGTAGAACAACTATAATTGAATATCCCTTGCTATGAATCTATGACATTTTTAATGCATGCCATACAAAGAACTTAAAAATACTTTTAAAAATCTTGCATTATCTTTAATTTCGCAGAATTAATTCTTTTTATGTAAACAGTAAAAAAAAGCAAAACTTTTTTATTTAAGAGGGGAAGAGTGAATTTTATATTACTACACGAAACTTAGAAAAATTGAACAAATCATTTCGTAAAAAAATTGTATCTTAATATTTGTATCTTCTTCATTTCGTATGTTATTACCACTGTTGTTTCAATTACATATTTTTTTTTTATTTCAAATTGTTAAATAGATTGCGTTGAGAATCAAGGAGGAGGTAAAACTGAGTTTTCTCAGAAAATGGCTTCATTAGTTTCAAGATTAATAGAACATTTGTGGAAGGATTGCTTGATGGAGAAGAAGCTTGAAGTACATTTGGATACATTCAAAGAGTGCATTCAAAAACCCTGGACGGACAACACTGAGACTGACATAAAAGCAAGAAAAAAGAACCTTTGCAAGTAAGTTATTGTATCCCATCTTCCCAGAAAAATCTCCAGAGATAAGTATAACATCTACATCAATTAAGCTGACACTTTACCGGCAGCACTATCGTGTCTAGTTTCATCTACATGGATTTTTATATAAAATATCTTTTTCGACCTCATTTGTGAAATTTCATTGTATCTCAGCGAATTTTCTTGACGCTTTTACGGTTATTTTCAGGAAGTTCGGATAGTCATAGATATGCTAAAAAAGTCTAGGATAATTTGCAAGTATATAGCGAGTCGATTTTAAGTACCGGGTGGGCATAAAGCAGCGTAACAACATTCGGAGGACATACAGAGTGGCACATGCGGTTGCAAAACCGATACAGAACGGTCCGGAAAATCCTGCATCAGATGTTGAAATTTTACACCTATAAAATCTGTCCTGTTCAAGAATTGCGGCCTGGCAATGCGACCACCAGCATTAAGCTTGGATTTTCCTTTAGTCTACAAAAAAAGTTTTTTCTTTCCCAAGGAGTAAATAAAGGGAATCGTAACTATCTTTTCCATGCTGAGTTCAAACATATTATCAGATTTTTTCCATCAGGTAGGATTTTTTTGTGTCACGTGTTTAAGGTTTTGAAAGAATTAGTACTCACGAAACACTTAAATAATAAATATACGGCTAATTTTGGCTTACCTAAAAAGCTATATATGATGATTCTCGGCTATATTTTGCCTTCGGGATATATCTCTTCATTGTCCAGCAGTGTTCGGCCAGCTTACTGGGACTCCATTTGCCTTGGTACCGCTTTTCCATAGTAGAAATCTGCTGATGAAAATGCTGTCTATGCCCATCAGAGACAGCCCCAAGATTTTCTGGGAAGAAGTCCTGGTGGGAGTTCAAGAAGTGAAATTTTTAAAAACAGATTGCAGCTCATTCCTTTGTATGAAGTCATAAGATCACTCATTATTTAACTTTCACGACTACGATAAACGCATATCCATGTATCTTTTTGGAGTAGATTCCAACCTTTGAGCCTGGAACTTTAAAGCTCAGCCGACTGTTTAAACAAATTTAAATCCATTATAACATCATAAAAATATTCTTGAGATAAAATGTGAGGTTCTGATGAACTACTTGCTTCAAATGTAGGATCACTTCTCTCCTTTCTTTCGTCTTCAATATCAGCTGGGCCGGAGTCGGAGTTATCACTTAAAGTTATGAAATTTGGACGCTATGGTACAGGATACTCTTCACTATGTGACACATGTCTCATTGCAGATGCCAAATTGGAATACTTAAATGTTGTATTTTGTTTTGGAAGTAATTCCTTTAATGTTAGTGCAGCAGAAATAGCATGTAAGTTGAATGACCCTTCTGTTCCCTCCAAATCATAGGGACTGAAAACTACATATGATGAGAACCATTTTTCGATCCAGTGAGAAGCTTAACACATGATACACAGCAGACATTGGGGACCAAATATTTATCGAAATCACCAACTTTACACCCAAAATAAAGCTGATAACAATTTTAACAAGTAGTGTGAATAGCAGAAATTGTTTAGTTGATTTAAACATTTTCTTGGCATATTGAAACATTTATAAAACTCATAAAACTTATAAATAAAAACAATATAGAACAAAAAATCACAACATGTGTTTCCAGGCTCACTACAATTTCAATACTGGCTACTGGCCATCTGCTTACTAATACAATGCAATATTGAAACATATTAGAACATGTTTGAACATGAATAAGCCTGTACAGAGTTAGAATATGTTCAACATGAATAAGTCTGCATGGTCCCCAATTAACTCGGAATAAAATTACAACTTCTATAATTTACAAAAATTATAATAAAATAAACCAAATATACAGAAGTATATTGTACAAAAATGACCATCACCAAAAAACTATGACTATTGCAAAAATTCTGATTACATATTTGAATTCAGTATACAAAACTACACTAGAATCAGTATTTAGTTTTCTTGGGAAAAAAATTATGTCGATCAGAGTTCTTAGCGCGAATGGAAGTGGATGAAGTATGAACGTGACGATTTTATAGTGTGACGAAGCGCACTTTTATTTGAACGATGATATTAACACACACAACTGCCGGCTTTGAGCTGCGACTATTCACATGTGGGGCTGCAGATGCCTATCCACTCGCCGAAGTCACGGAATGGTGTGGCTTTTCGTCATCGTTTATCATTTGTCCTTATTTTTACGAAGAAATTCCCCGAAGTGGACCGGTGACCTGTTCCGTCAATGCTGCACGGTATTCCTATACGCTAAAGAACTTTTGAGTTCCACAACTGCAGCAAAGAGGATGTCTGGACTCGACCACCTTCATGCAGGATCGTGTAACCCCCCCCCCCCACATCGGATGTCAGGTATAGTGTGTGTTGCGGCAACATTTCTCTTGACATCAGAATCATCATTCGTAAATTTCCCACAGCAAGGCTACGAGTTCGCCTGATCTTAATCCTTGTGACTCTTGGCTGTGAGGATTTCTTAAACGAATTGTGTATCAAGGACATGCCCCCGATATCCGACGTTGAAAGATCAAATTACACTACAGGTGCAACAATCCATTCCGATATGTTACGAGCCGCCGTAGAACATGTCGTGCACGTAATGCAGCTCATGGAACATCACAATGGTGGCCATATGGAACCTTATTTGTAATTACGATTAATTACGTTATCTATATTGTTACGAAACTTCGTATGGGCTGTCTCATTTTGCATTTACTCATTCATTACTCTTACGTACTACATCCTTTGCAGAGCCACATTTTCCCCGGTTGGCGGCTTTTGGTATTACATTTTTTTTTAGAAATCGAAACCGAATATTCCACTCTGTATGTCCACCGAATGTTGTTACGATTCGACCAATACATTCCTCGCTAGAGGGCTCTGAACACCTCACGTTATTTTATTCCCACCCGGTATAATTTAAGATCATTTTAAATAGATTAATGTATTTTTTATTATTAAACGATTCATTTTCGTTTAGCTCATAAATAACTTGAGGCAGAAATTATGATTTAACAATGAATGTAACAATGGGGGTTGTAAAAAAAATTGGAAACATTCATGAATTAATGCATAAAA
>JAFIDM010117316.1:0-14418 GCA_023159025.1 Thereuonema tuberculata
ATCATTTAACGAATAAAAGATAGGACAAATCTCCTTCATGTTTTGTCCCACCTTCTATTTCCCTGAAGATGGGAGAGCTCAAGCATTCAAACCTGTCAGTTTTCACTAACATCTTGTAAGTATGCGTTTTTACTTTTCAAATCCGTATCTAATATTTGTGTTGATTTTTTTTTTTTTTTTTTTTTTTGGTTGACTGTGTAAGGGATTTTCTGCTTTTCATACTTTATTGAGATTTTAACATAATAGCAAAGTAAAAAAAACGTTGCCGATCCCTGGTTTAGGCATTACAGCACAGCACTAGCAAATAAACATAGAATTGTTAGAATTACAGGATCTTACTAGATATTTACAACAATTGTTTATAGTATCATTTTATATTTGAATTAATGAAGGATATTAATAGAAAACATGTTATGACTTTTCTCAGCCATTATTTTGTTGGATACAATATCAATCGTTAGTTGATATTAATTCAGTGTAAGGATATAAATACTACTTTTCGTCCTAATTCACAATGTAAAGCTGTTACATAAGCAATATTTAATGACATCTAAATTATAGTAAACTCCTATAACTCTGACAATGCTCATACGTACAAGTAGATTTAAAATATACAAATTGTGTTGTTGTCTTTTGTCGTTTTTAAATATACCTCACCAGCGGGTCAAACTGGGCTTAGTTGAAACTTCTTCGTCTTGCAAAAGCATTTGTTGACAGTTGTACAGACAATCAAGTAAGTGAGATTACTTCATTTAACTTGAAGATATTTTTACAGAACTCGTTACGTAATCACTGCTTTAAATAATTTCAAATACACTATTCATTAAAATGTATATTTCTTTTGCTTTACATGATCAAAGTACTACATCAGTTACTGTAAAAACTATTACTTATTTGATAGTAACATTATGTAGTACACGATAACAACAAAATGTAATGGTCTGATCCAAACTGAAGTGTAATGGCAGTTTCTCTGCCTTATGTATGTGATTTTTTTTTTATTTTTGTTTAACTGCTCAATTTGTGAGTGGCCAAAGAATTCCATTCTTCCATTTTTTTTTTTTTAAAATTTTTTTTTTTTTTTTTTTTTGTATATAGATGTGTTTTAGTTATCTAAAAAAGGGGATTTTTCAATCTGTTAGGGGTCTTTGTAATATAAAATATTGTTACATTGTATAGTAGATTATATTATTTCAATCTAACCGCTCAATGTTGAAGTGCCTTTTTGTTTAATAAAAGAGCAACTAAGTATTATTATTATTATAGGAAGATGTATTTTTAAAAATATGAAAGGAATTTATTAATAGACATTCCCCATGTTTTTTTTTAAGTTTGTAAAATGCTAATATATGTTCCTGACTTGTTTTCTTTATGTATCAAGAAATGTACAAAATAAAAATCATTGTATTTAATGTATAATTTGTTTAATTATCTTTTTCTAAAAATTTTAAGATATTTCAGTAGAGGAAGCCTAAGTAAGTTAACATTTAACAAGAATTCTCCATGATATTAGTATGGTTATACAAATAAAAAAATGAGACCTGACACACTTACAAAAAACATCATTATTATTAAATAAACCTCATTACATGTTGCAAGGTCCAGGTACAGATCCCTTCATCAGATGATACATAGGGTACCGTATATGCTCTAATAGAGGCCCCCAGCATTTATTTGCAAAACTAGCCTCGTCTCTCTGCACTTAATAGAGACCGACTGCTGTTAGAGGCCGGCCATTATTAACAAAAACCTTTAGAACGCAATATTTCTATACATAAATACCGCCTAATATTTCAAACAGCTACTTTATTTGAATTTCACAAGCTAAATAAGACTGTTAAAGATAAATGGCAATGTATTTCTGTACCTTTCGCTGCTATTTGTCGTCCGAATCCGCAATGACGGGCGGATGCCTCACCGGAAGTTTCTTTCGCATATTCCACCGCACGAATCTTAAAGGCAATTTCAAATGACCGTTTCGGCGGCATTTTGTAAGGCAATGTACCGTAAGGTATTACGTACAACTACAAAGATACGGATGCGTTCACCAGTACTGGTAGGCAAATATCAAAGACCCGGCTACTATTTGGCCGTGTCCCCTTTGCAGCACGGCGCTTATTAGAGACCGGCGACAATAAGAGCCTCGGCGTTTATTGGAGCATATACGGTAAATGGAAACAAATATTCTAGTTTTTTGTATTACAATTTCTTCTAACATGTGAACAAACATTAATACATCATTACTGTCATAATTATTATCATTAACATAACAATCACTTAAGCTCATATTACAATGCATTATTTACAGAAATCTCTCTATTATAGCATTTTTTTCGTCCTAATGAGCAAAGACTCATAGAATTTTCTGAGGTGATGGTCAATTTGAATCCCATATATTATCGGTTTCCCGAGGATCAAATCGTGGTTAGTCTCTTTTTGGTGTTGAGCCGTCATACACTGCACATTACTCTGTTTAATAGCTCTGGCATGCTCCATTTGTTTCCATTTATTCTGTCTCATCTGATGAAGGGGTCCGTACCTGGACCTCGCAACATGTAATGAGGTACTGTATGTTTTTTTAAGTGTGTCAGGTCTCGTTTTTAAAATTTAACAAGAATATTTATTGATTGAATTCACTGGGGGGTGGGGGCATTCAGTCATTTTTAGTCTAATTTTCTATATATCAGTCATTCGATGTCTCCTCCCCCTTTAATAGCTTTTGATTCACTAGACAGATCTTGTTGCAACTTGGTATTCACATTTAAAGATAAAGAGTGATTTATATATTTTAAGTTTTTCCAATGCAGGTCCTTATTCTGAAGTTAAACATAAATTCTCATAGAAATGGAACCCTAACAACAGATATTAATCCATTATATAATCCCTTAATTTATGAGTGCTTTGATAGGATTAAAATTAATCCACTTTAAACCAACTTAAGTAATATGGGTTTAATTATTTTTTCCAGGAAATGGAAAAATTTTTACTATTTATTTTCAGCCAATATTAGAATTTAAGAATATTCTATTTCTGTCATTTTCATGACTTTGAGAAAAGAATTGAAAGAAATTCTAAGGAACAATTCTTTATTTTGGTAAAAGTACTTTGAATTCGTTTTTTTAAGTAGGACAAGAATATTTCTCAAAAGACGTTAAATTGAGAAGGAATAATTCCTCACAATTCTTCTTTTATTTACCTTTTATCAGTCATCTGTTTGTAAACAGTGGATAATTGTTGTATCTCTTCTACAAATCAAATGGGCTGTAAGTGCTGAAGGAATCTCAAATAATACTCCTGACCTCTCCTCCTTTCAGAATTTCTGGGCACTGCTAATGTTTGGCATTTTGAGCTTTAGAGTCGAGGAATTCTACTCATGGTTTGCTTATTCCAGTCGGCAAATGAGATTCAGGATAGAATTGAATCCTTATCCAGTGTTGCTAATCATTGAATTTACATCAACTCCTAAACACTGTTGTCACATGTTTGTCCTTTGAATAGCATAATTTTTTTCATTTGAAAGAGGAAAGACAGGCTGATATGATACTTGATACTAATATTTGGTGGCCAAACTTTATATATAGCTATTACACTAGCATTTCATTAAGTGGTTTGGCCACTTGAGAGAAGTTTGCCATTTTTTGTTCTCAAAAACAGATTGTTTCCAATCATATTAAATAAAAGCTTCTTATAATTCCTTGCTTAAACCCATTGCAAAAAAAATACTGATCTAATCGACTGATAAATTTCGCAGGAGATAAGATGATCATCTCCTATCTTCATACAGAGGAAAGCCTGTAATATTGAGTTGATTGATTATTTTACAAGCACTTAAGTGTCTTTCAGTCTTATCCAACTAACCTGTCTGCAAACTTCCCTTATCTGTCAGCATTTAGCTCATTTGGCTGATTTCAGAGGAGATAATTACAAAGATCATTTTGCAGTTTAGTGAAAAAAGGTATTTTTGTTAATATTTCTTAATGAAAAAAACCTTTTTGTGAAATATCTTCAAGGTGACCACTTCTTAAGGAGAGGCTAGAATTGAGATACAGTGAAAACTCGATTAACCATCATCATCGGGACCGGGACTGTGGCGGTTAACCGAATAGACGGATAACAGAAATTTCGCAATAAACATGTACAGTAACGAAATTTCAATGCTGGTTTGGAACGAAAGGCAAACGATAAATTAATACAAAGAAAAATTTATTGGTAACAAATAGATATCGTCAAACACCAAACAAATAATAATAATAGAAATATAAAACAGTACTAACTAATAAGGTTTACATGTTAAAGCTGTAATCAGTCATCTTTTTCTGTTTCTATGAGGCTCGAGCTTTTTTTCGTGGCAATGTCCCGTATTTTACGGAGAAGTAGGTTTTGTGAAGGATGACGGATAACAGAGAGTGACGGTTAGAGGGTGAGTTTTCACTGTAGTTTCAAGCCATTGCTATCTACAGTCCTCGCGGCGAGAAATGATCCTCCCAGAATGCAACGCAGATGATAGATTTATCTTTCCTGGCCTGTCGGTCACATTCAAATGTAAAACAAAATGGCGGTCGTTGGATTCTCATTCAACATTTCGACGAGGAAAAGGTCTCAAAAAACAAGTAGGGAAATTATTCTTATCGTTGCTCGTCGATCTCAAGAAGATGTATGTGAGATTTTTGATATTTCCTATTTTTGATAATTGAGATTAATATTTTCTGCGGAGCTTTCGGCATTGATACTGGAGAAATTGGTCAATGATAATGTGTTTGCGGGTTCAACTCTCACTTCGACGATAATAAGGGTTATTTCAAATTATCTTAGCTGTATTACTAATGCAGATAGAAATCTGAAATTTTCAATATGAAAGTGTTATGTATTTACCAATTGTAATTCCTTATTATCACTTGTTCTTGACTAATTAAAATTCATTTTATTTCATTTGAAAAGCAGTATTTCATGTTTTGTGGTGTTGTTTAAACTGCAGAACCTTCTTCCAGTGATAAATTTAATTAAACTATCCTGAACTGAGAATATTTTTTTATTACTGCCTTTATTTAATTTTTAAAAATTAAAAATTTATAAAATTTATAGAAAATGCATAAATAAATGTATGATTTATTGATAATATCTATTTTTTTCATAGGCAATCTATGATTTTGTTTGATTCTCTACAAAATAACACTTCATTTTATATTTCTTAATATTTTTTTTTATATTATTAATCTGGTTTTTCTGTGATTGTATCTTCAAATATTGATTGATTTTGAAATGAAATAAATGAATTGCAATAATCATAGACAAATAATAATCAAACAATTATTATTGCTACACATGTAAGGAATTTGTATTTAAAATTTCAGATTTTTGTTGGCAATAGTAAAAAAAAGATACGACGATTTGAAACGAATTTGACCTCGAGCCTCACTTGAACTGTACAGTCTTTCAATGTGTGATAAACAGTATTCGTGACAAAATATGAACATTTCTTGTCTTTGCTCCAGTTAACAAAATTTTTGCAACAAAATATAACATCCAAACCTTCAGGCTAAGAAAATATTGCACTTTGTCGGTCTATCTATGCTAAGAGTCGTCGGCAGATTTCCTTACAATTTAGCGCTTTGTTTATTTGTGGTTTGAAGGGAAAATATGAGCCATGTTTATTTTGGTTTCCATTCTGTACAAAAAATGACCCTGAAATCCCTCACAAAAAAGGATTTAAATTGGATAGGAGCTTATTATCCAATTTCCTTAGAGGCCATATTTATGAATGATCTCTTCTGAGAGATCAAAGAACATTGTATTTTATATGTACGCTTATGATAGTATAATCTACTGTAAACAACAAGACTATAAATATTCAAAACCATGAGAATGCTTACTTAAGACTCCAACTTAATCCCCAAGAAAGAAAATAAAATACACCTCCCCCCTCATAATAGAACTGGATCACTTAAGCTTCAAACAATTCTTATTTATGTAATGGCATTATTTAAGTAATAGCATTCTGTGAATTTCAACAAATTTTTTTTTCCTCCACAGTCTGTGATAAATGAAGGCAAAGGGAAGATGATTTTCAAACTCTAATTTTAATTCTACTCGGTAATTAAGAGTTGGTACGTTATTGGCACAGTTGACGAAGCCATGAAGCATAAGTCTCCAAATATAAATTTCACAATGTAAGGTGTCATTGGGAGAAAAAAAAATCTGTACTCAGTGGAATAAAAGCAACGGACTCATAACCTTAAGCCTAGTGAAATCCTTCTTGTTTATTTAAATTACAGTTTAGTCCACGACTAGGCCTTGGAAGTTTCCTTCGGCCTCAAGAAACAGACAATCTGATAATTTTCATCGTGACAACATCAAACATGGTGGTTCAAAACAGTCATTTTGTCATTTTCTATATACTAGCACAAAATAATCCTTCGAAAAGAAATATTGTTTTGTCGAATTGTCTATTTAATGCTTAAAAATATTTAAAGCATTTTTTTTTTTTAATCTTATAAATGAATTTCAGCAGCTATGATCTCATACATAGCCTTGAGATTTCATCGAATTTATAAAAATTCTATTTTTACGAATTAAAAAAAACTACTCAGCTGATTTCTTTTTTGAAATAACGCACTTTGAATTGAGGATAAAAACAAGAAAATCATCATCATTGTTTTCAGGAATTTGAAAAATTTTATTTGTAAACACTGTTTTTCTTGGTACACCAATTTATAAAAGTAACCAATACAAGTTTTGTATAGCAAGAGACAAAACATTTTGAGTTATTTAACTCAAACAAACTTACATACGAGTCTAAACTGAATTGTAAACTGAGTTTTTCGTTTACAATTCAGGGACGTAATTAAAGAGCTACTAACTGCTCAAATCTAACAGGTCCCAAATACGAATAGGAACATAAGTTAATAAGCTGTCAGACATAATCAACTGCCCCTAATTTGACCAAAATGTGCTTACTATGCTGATTTTGGTTTTTGAACTTAGGAAATATGCAGTGGTCTAGTGCAAATCTGAATTGATCATATAATTTTCTTCCTTCAGACGAATTCCATATCCTTTCACCCATAAGGATATTTCAGCATTTTGATTGGGAGGCAAAAAATCTTAAAGTATTTTATATTATCACTGAAGATAACTTGTAGATAATTTAATTCATGAGAAATTTGTTGGTTAAATGCTTGTCAAATTATATTTATTTATTTTTTTCCTCAAAATTCAGCCTATGTTTCCACCTATTTTTTTAACTGTTCTAAACTTCCTGTCATAGCGGAAAAAACCTCGAATTCTATTATGTAATTGAAAACAAAGAACAACAATTACGAATTCATTGATTGATAAAACTGCAAACAAAACTTACAGAATGCTGTATATGGAAGGATTTAAGCTTTGAACTGGGACTATATTGTTTGTGGCATTCACAGAATAATGAATTGCTGCACTATTGTGAAACGAAATATAGAAGAAGGTTGGCCTGGTTCAAGAACATACTGTCCTCAGTATGCTATTATTTTTATTTATAAGAACAATTATAAAGTATAATGAGGCTTCTTTACACTTCACTGATCTTGCTGAAGAAAGATATATTTATAATTGTCGGAATCGCAGCGTTGCCTCAAAAATAAATAATACAAACCTCACTAAGGAAAGATTAGTGAGTAAATTCATGTACCAGCAGTCCGTGGGCCTCAATTAATTTTTTCAATCTGGACATTGAATTATTAATAAACAACAATGGTTGAGACAAAAGGGCAAATGAAGTTTTTTATTGTTTATTTTTTCTTTTGAGGCACCACTGCGATTCCGACGAATTATTATTATTAGCTTCAGTACTGAGACCTCGTTGTTTACTGGTGACTGTTCCTGGCTGATGATCGTCAAAGGGGATGTCACTTGATAAGCAATCGGGTCTCTCCCATTGATATTTATAATTAATTTCAACTGAAATGGAATTAACACGTCTAAAAGGTCAAAAGAAAGGATTACATTTATAATTAACTAAATTAACCCAATTACAATTTAAAACACTTGACTTTTACACGGGTTGGTTTTCCTCATACAGTGAAACTTGGATAATTCGAAGCTGAAGGGACCAGAGAAAAAGTTCGAATTATCCAAAAATTCGAATGACATATATTCTCTCAAACAGAAGAGATAAATAAAAAAGATTAATTCCACGATCAAAGATTTAACACATAAACTTTATCTAAGAATACTGCTACATTTATTTTTCATTAAATCAAACATTTTTTACTAGCTTAATTATTCATCACTTTCAAAAAAAAAAAAAGGCAGATATTTTTAATTGCTTCATTGAATGCAATCTTTCCAACCTCTGGGTTGCCAGGTCCTCTCGTTCTTTTTCTATTTTTTTCATTGCCATTTTTGCTGCTCAAGATTTTTATCTTTGTTCTTCAAATATGTCGATAACGTGTTGGATGGAATTCCAAATTCCTTGGCGATTTCCGATTTATTTTTAAGGCCTTTTTCCACTTCCTTAATCACCGCTACCTTTTCAGCAAATGTTAATGACTTAAAAGGAGCTTTAGCTTTTGACAATGGCATAATAAGAGCATATAAACAATACTTAAAGCACAAACACAAAAACTAAAAATGTATATAACCGCATTAAATTATTCACAGGAAGCGCACAGGAAGACCGAAGGGGGTATGGGACGGGGGAGGGTAACAACAGAGGGTGGACAGAAAAATCCTCGGAAATCCCCACGTAGTGACATTCCAACCCTCGCTTTTGTTTTCCTTAGAAAGACCGTTAAAATAAATAATGTATCTTAGTTTAGAAAAGCCTCAGGAACAATTTTTACCGTAATATTTTAAGGACAGTCGTACGAAAAATTCGAATTATCCACGATTTTTTAACATTATTTTAATACAGAATTCTAGGGACCGAGCAAAAAATTCGAATTATCCAGAATTTCGAATTAAACAAGTTCGAATTATCCAAGTTTCACTGTATTACCTAAACAAAAGACTATTCTAACTGTCTACAAGAGCGTTGCTAACTTCAGCCAATACTCCAAAATTTTCCCGATCTACACGAGAGCATTGCCAACGCTCGTGTAGAACAGGGCCTTAAACTGAAATCTCAAAAAAAATTGGATAAATAAATATTGTGTCAATAAATAATTCCACAATTTCTATTTCATTATATACAGTATATAATCGACTATAAAAATCAAGTAGAAATTTAGATACTTCAAACTAACACCAGATGCCGCTGATGAAGCAACGATCAATTGGCATTATTCTTGCAGAAATAGAAATATCGTTTTTGAATTAGATTTTACGAATCCACATTTATGTTCGGTTTAAATATATATGAGTCGACTCTAGGAGGTCTCTAGGAGGTCCAAGTGTTTGGGTATGCCTCAATAATTTTCACTAGTGCGTCAGACACCTCCAATATTGAGCATTTATAATAGCTACTTCATAATTACCGTATTTACTCGCATAATTTCCCCCATCGCGTATTTTCCCCACCCCAGTTTTTGTGGATTACAAAATTCAATTTTTATTTTTATCGCATAATTTCCCCACCTCTACTTCAACGCGTTTCCAACATGATCTTGACTGGCGGTCAACTCACGACGACGCGACAATGTACCGTTACTGTCGCATTTCTCTATCCCACGCTACTTTAGGGAAAGATTCCACCCTCACCCCGGTCAGTACAAGAGCAGACTCCTTCTGAATCAGTACAACAATTTCGAGTGTTTTGTGAAAACGTAAAGTTCGCGAATAAAGTTAAGTTCTCTATTAGCAGGCAGCTGATGCTGACGTCATGCGGTGAGCAGCTATAAAGATTGCGGGCTGCGCTGCGTGAGTTACGAAATTACGTCACAGTTGCACACACTTCCGTGCATGCCTATTGCTTAACTGTACTTTGAAGAAAAAACAAATGTTGAGATGTGATTTCTTATATTTTAAATGTTGAGATGTGATTTCTTATATTTTAAATGTTGCGTGTTAATAAAATTGTTGTTAATTACATTTCTTGCTTTAAAAATCAATATTTGACATGGTTTTCCTTACACTTTCACCATATTTTTTTTCCTCAAATTGAAAAACATCGCGTAATTTCCCCACCCCCCTTTTTTTTTGTCAAAATATTGATGAAAAAAAAGGGGAAATTATGCGAGTAAATACGGTATTTGTACAAAGAACTCTCACATTTTTTCAATTCATTCTTCTCTGACTTCATACTTGGGGGTGACAAAATTAAGTTAATGGGTCCCTTCCCCTCCGATCAGACGACATCCATTTGTGTATCTCTGTATAAATATACCCTTCGTAACTAATAATGATAGAATTAAATTAAACTCAATTTCCATTGCTTGCACTTTTTTATTCAAATTTTCTTTTATTATAATCTATTGATTTGTTCTCTAGAAATTCTTTTTTCAAAATCTTTAAAAAAAATCTATAATTTCATGGATGAAAACTTCTTATTGAGAAAGAAAAAAAAAAAAAAAACCCTGATAAATATAAATACTTTAGTTTGAATTTTTATGCTTTAAAAAAATTCATTGTGCCGGCGAATGGCTGACACATGAATTTTCTCACTAATTTCTCATTGGTGAATTTTGAATTGTTCATTTTTTCTTTTGAGGCACCACTGCGCTTCCAATGAACATAAATACTATAGTTTTTGTATTTTTTTTAATCGTTGTCACTTGGTGGAGCACCGTCGCCATAACTGGAACTACAGTAAAACCTCGTTAAGTCGTCACTCCGCTTAAGTCGTCGTTTTCTTTTAGTCCCGACAAGGTCTCATAGACAATAATGAAAAATAACCCTCTTTTACTCGTCACCAAATTTAATTCTACTCCGGATAACTCGTCACCCTCAAAACTGGCGAAAAGCATCTTTATTCTCAATTTTGCTTTATCTTTTCAGCCCCGCCCCTTCACTCTAAGAAAGCCTAGCCTTTACGGGGAATTTTCACATGGGAAATTACACACTTCTCGCTGCGACTCTTGTCAAGAGTAGACGTTTTTCTTGACCGCTACTGAGTGTGAATTTATTTCATAGCGAGTAAGCCCCGAAAATTTAAAAGCGATCGAAATTGTTTTTCTTCCTCCAAATGTAACTGCACTTCTTCAGCCTTTAGATCAAGGGATAATTCTCGACTTTAAACGAAAGTACAAAAAAATGCTTGTAAAGGACATGATAAAAGCCTTGGATAGGAACGAAAAGCTAGAAGTTTCGGTTTTAGATACGATTAACTATGTGCACAAAGTTGGAGCTCCATTTCATTACAAAGTGTTTCAAATTGTTTCCGACATGCAGGGTTCATAGAAAACGCAGGATCAGAAGAAATCCTCAGCGAAGACATCATCGACCCGGAACCATTAGAGACTTTGCAGCAAATCGCAAATGAAAAAGGGTGCAGTGTCAATGACGTTAATGCGTTTATCAACATTGATAACGACATCCCAATCTGCTCACAAGCGACTGTAAATGCTTTGACATCTGAATTTTTGGAAGAAAATCAAAAGGGTTCAAGTGAGGATGATAGCGATGTCGAGAATATAGATCAAACCCCACCTAACAAGACAGAAACAATTGAAGCCCTGGAGAAAGTTCGACAGTACTTCACATCCATTCAAGGTACAACAGACGAAGAATTTAAAGCCTTAAGTATATTAGAAAAGAAAGTTATTTCCAGTAATCAGCACCTTCATCAATCAACACTGTTGGATTATTTTAATGCCAGTAAAAGAAAAGAAAATGTGGTAAGTATAAACTGGTTTTTTTTTTTCTCACCGAATCCTACAGCAATTCATAAAAATATTGTATTTCAGTGGTTTTTTTTGTTGTTTTTTTTTTTTTTTTTTCAAAAAGCCCACTCCGCTTAAGTCGTCAAAAATGTTCCGTCCCTTGAGTGACGACTTAGCGAGGTTTTACTGTATTTACAAAATATAATAAGATTACATAATGATTTGACTTGAAATGGTTGGAGTCTCCAGTGGTTCTCAAGCACCGAAGATTGGACCTGACTACAGTGAAATGATAAAATAAGGACAAGGTCAGTAATTTTTATATATATAAAACTAAATTTACTGTTATTTTTTATTATATTTTTTGAGTCATAAGCTTTAATAGAAAGTTGACAATCCTCTATCGGTACCTTATTTATTTTTTATAAAATTCAATTCTGTGAACTATTTTTCTATATTATATTGATAATAAATGAATCTCGCAATGAATGAGATTGTGATTACTATTTAATTGTGTTTAAATATATTTGAATCTTAATTTTAATCTTTCCTTAAAAAAAAACAAAAACAAAAAAAACATAAACTCCCATAGAATTTTATGATTTTTTTTTTTTTTGGTAGCTTTCAATTTTTAATAGTTTTTGAGGCTTTGATTTGTAAACTATCAAAACCTTAAATCTTCCATTTTAATTAAATTGGGAAGGTTATACTGGACATTAACAACATAAAAAAAGAAAGAAATAAGAAATGGACATATTTTCTTAAAAATTCATTTTTTAATATGTGACGTTTGGATTCTTATAAAAATAACTTTTCTGCTGACTTTCACTGTTATGCAGAAAACTAAACCAATTGGCTATATTTCATCTCATAGAAGTCATCCAGGAGTTTACTACTTTGTATAATACCGCAAAGAAAATAGTCCCAATTCAAAGCTTAAAACAAAGCTATTATACGTGGATTTATAGAGTTCTGAATCATTTATTTGCATTTTATCAGTTAGATGAATATATATAAAGCCGGACAGTGATGTGGAATTTGGAAAACGCAATACAAAGACCATATCACTGTTTCTGTGAAGATACGGCCAATTTATCCTCACGTCATCAGCGGCAAAATTTAGAAACAATTTAGAAAACAAAAACGCAATATTCCAAGACTTTTCTCTTTTATTCAAAAACTACAAAACCACGACCAAAGTACGTAAAATCTAAGCAACAAAATTATAATACTAATATAAGAACAAAGTAATAAAGACAGATATGGTTTCTTCATTACTTATTAATAAATAAGTACTAAAAATATTGAGTTAAAATTATAAAAAATAAAATAAGTAAATAAATAAATATATATCTTAATAAGAAGCAATGATATATTAACTTCAAATTTAGACATGTAAATCGAACAGGCAAAACTCAAAGCATACTCTCCGAGTTTCGCAAAGCAAAGATTTCAATCAATCTTTTGCAATTTAAATATATATATTTTAATTTTGGCTTTGTTTTTAGCCAATCATATGACAGGAAATTTTAAAATAGTTAAAAGTTAGGAGGCGGAAGACTATGTGACGTCATAGAAAGAAAGTAAAATAATATATAGTCGTTGCCCTTTTCTTGTTATATTAAAGTAACGCATAAAGAAATAAAAAAAAATAATTTTGTAACATTAGATACTTTATAATCCGAAGCTATTAGGAACTGTTTGGTTAAATATTTCGTTAAATTTTAAAAATTGTGATACTGTTGTTCGACACTAACAATTATAACAACAGTATGGTTGTAACAAAACAACAGTATGGTTTCATTAACAAACAATTTGAGTTTTTAATTCTTTGAATTTTATCAGAATAGAAGCATTCTGTCTGTTCAATAACGAAACTAAAATCTTATAAAAATAAAGAGAAGTTACCGAAAGAAAAGACCTGTATTTATTATATATCTCCATAGAAGTGGATATTAGGGTGAATCAAGTGGACCCAGTCAATTTTGCGTAAAGTAGCAACAATCAAATGCCTTGGGCAATTTCGGTGATGCTGATGTGACATTTTCGCAGCATGTTTTGTTGCAGCAGTGTCTTCGAATTCCTTCTTGATTGCAGTGATTGTTTCACGTTTCGGAGAATAAACCATATTCCCCATCAAATAAACATCTTGCTGCAGAGATTTTGTCCTTCGACTCATAAATACACTTAATGACAGACACACGTTCTTTAATCTCAACCAAAACGCTTCACATTCCCTGCCTGCCGTTGTGAATTGTCGCATGGTCACTAATGCGCATTCAGTATCACGAGGTGCTCATATTAACGTCAGGCGTTTGCCCTCTGTTACACACATTATTGTGGGCAGGACTGTTAAGTATTGTGTTAGGATACTGTTATTCTTGTGAAAACGTATAATCGGCTCTCGAAAATGGCTCCCAGAAAGAAGTTATGGTTGACATGGTCCAATTGATACACTCTGTAGAATGCTTTACAGTACAGGCGTACCAAGGAGGAGATTGTAATTTTACCCTTTCCATTGCATTCGAAAAAAGAAATCTAGCATTTTGGGCTTTTTTTTAGGCTTCTGGTAGGAAGCCTGCTTTGTCCGTCTGTCTGTGGACAAGTATCATTAAAATCTCATAAAATTATCATTAAGCACAACAATCGCAACAATTGCGCCTTTTGCATTCGCAACAATCAC
>JAFIDM010117317.1:0-14416 GCA_023159025.1 Thereuonema tuberculata
ATCATTTAACGAATAAAAGATAGGACAAATCTCCTTCATGTTTTGTCCCACCTTCTATTTCCCTGAAGATGGGAGAGCTCAAGCATTCAAACCTGTCAGTTTTCACTAACATCTTGTAAGTATGCGTTTTTACTTTTCAAATCCGTATCTAATATTTGTGTTGATTTTTTTTTTTTTTTTTTTTTTTGGTTGACTGTGTAAGGGATTTTCTGCTTTTCATACTTTATTGAGATTTTAACATAATAGCAAAGTAAAAAAAACGTTGCCGATCCCTGGTTTAGGCATTACAGCACAGCACTAGCAAATAAACATAGAATTGTTAGAATTACAGGATCTTACTAGATATTTACAACAATTGTTTATAGTATCATTTTATATTTGAATTAATGAAGGATATTAATAGAAAACATGTTATAACTTTTTCTCAGCCATTATTTTGTTGGATACAATATCAATCGTTAGTTGATATTAATTCAGTGAAAGGATATAAATACTACTTTTCGTCCTAATTCACAATGTAAAGCTGTTACATAAGCAATATTTAATGACATCTAAATTATAGTAAACTCCTATAACTCTGACAATGCTCATACGTACAAGTAGATTTAAAATATACAAATTGTGTTGTTGTCTTTTGTCGTTTTTAAATATACCTCACCAGCAGGTCAAACTGGGCTTAGTTGAAACTTCTTCGTCTTGCAAAAGCATTTGTTGACAGTTGTACAGACAATCAAGTAAGTGAGATTACTTCATTTAACTTGAAGATATTTTTACAGAACTCGTTACGTAATCACTGCTTTAAATAATTTCAAATACACTATTCATTAAAATGTATATTTCTTTTGCTTTACATGATCAAAGTACTACATCAGTTACTGTAAAAACTATTACTTATTTGATAGTAACATTATGTAGTACACGATAACAACAAAATGTAATGGTCTGATCCAAACTGAAGTGTAATGGCAGTTTCTCTGCCTTATGTATGTGATTTTTTTTTTATTTTTGTTTAACTGCTCAATTTGTGAGTGGCCAAAGAATTCCATTCTTCCATTTCTTTTTTTTTAACTTTTTTTTTTTTTTTTTTTTTTTTTGTATATAGATGTGTTTTAGTTATCTAAAAAAGGGGATTTTTCAATCTGTTAGGGGTCTTTGTAATATAAAATATTGTTACATTGTATAGTAGATTATATTATTTCAATCTAACCGCTCAATGTTGAAGTGCCTTTTTGTTTAATAAAAGAGCAACTAAGTATTATTATTATTATAGGAAGATGTATTTTTAAAAATATGAAAGGAATTTATTAATAGACATTCCCCATGTTTTTTTTAAGTTTGTAAAATGCTAATATATGTTCCTGACTTGTTTTCTTTATGTATCAAGAAATGTACAAAATAAAAATCATTGTATTTAATGTATAATTTGTTTAATTATCTTTTTCTAACAATTTTAAGATATTTCAGTAGAGGAAGCCTAAGTATGTTAACATTTAACAAGAATTCTCCATGATATTAGTATGGTTATACAAATAAAAAAATGAGACCTGACACACTTACAAAAAACATCATTATTATTAAATAAACCTCATTACATGTTGCAAGGTCCAGGTACAGATCCCTTCATCAGATGATACATAGGGTACCGTATATGCTCTAATAGAGGCCCCCAGCATTTATTTGCAAAACTAGCCTCGTCTCTCGGCACTTAATAGAGACCGACTGCTATTAGAGGCCGGCCATTATTAACAAAAACCTTCAGAACGCAATATTTCTATACATAAATACCGCCTAATATTTCAAACAGCTACTTTATTTGAATTTCACAAGCTAAATAAGACTGTTAAAGATAAATGGCAATGTCTTTCTGTACCTTTCGCTGCTATTTGTCGTCCGAATCCGCAATGACGGGCGGATGCCTCACCGGAAGTTTCTTTCGCATATTCCACCGCGCGAATCTTAAAGGCAATTTCAAATGACCGTTTCGGCAGCATTTTGTAAGGCAATGTACCGTAAGGTATTACGTACAACTACAAAGATACGGATGCGTTCACCAGTACTGGTAGGCAAATATCAAAGACCAGGCTACTATTTGGCCGTGTCCCCTTTGCAGCACGGCGCTTATTAGAGACCGGCGACAATAAGAGCCTCGGCGTTTATTGGAGCATATACGGTAAATGGAAACAAATATTCTAGTTTTTTGTATTACAATTTCTTCTAACATGTGAACAAACATTAATACATCATTATTGTCATAATTATTATCATTAACATAACAATCACTTAAGCTCATATTACAATGCATTATTTACAGAAATCTCTCTATTATAGCATTTTTTTCGTCCTAATGAGCAAAGACTCATAGAATTTTCTGAGGTGATGGTCAATTTGAATCCCATATATTATCGGTTTCCCGAGGATCAAATCGTGGTTAGTCTCTTTTTGGTGTTGAGCCGTCATACACTGCACATTACTCTGTTTAATAGCTCTGGCATGCTCCATTTGTTTCCATTTATTCTGTCTCATCTGATGAAGGGGTCCGTACCTGGACCTCGCAACATGTAATGAGGTACTGTATGTTTTTTTAAGTGTGTCAGGTCTCGTTTTTAAAATTTAACAAGAATATTTATTGATTGAAGTCACTGGGGGGTGGGGGCATTCAGTCATTTTTAGTCTAATTTTCTATATATCAGTCATTCGATGTCTCCTCCCCCTTTAATAGCTTTTGATTCTTGTTACAACTTGGTATTCACATTTAAAGATAAAGAGTGATTTATATATTTTAAGTTTTTCCAATGCAGGTCATTATTCTGAAGTTAAACATAAATTCTCATAGAAATGGAACCCTAACAACAGATATTAATCCATTATATAATCCCTTAATTTATGAGTGCTTTGATAGGATTAAAATTAATCCACTTTAAACCAACTTAAGTAATATGGGTTTAATTATTTTTTCCAGGAAATGGAAAAATTTTTACTATTTATTTTCAGCCAATATTAGAATTTAAGAATATTCTATTTCTGTCATTTTCATGACTTTGAGAAAAGAATTGAAAGAAATTCTAAGGAACAATTCTTTATTTTGGTAAAAGTACTTTGAATTCGTTTTTTTAAGTAGGACAAGAATATTTCTCACAAGACGTTAAATTGAGAAGGAATAATTCCTCACAATTCTTCTTTTATTTACCTTTTATCAGTCATCTGTTTGTAAACAGTGGATAATTGTTGTATCTCTTCTACAAATCAAATGGGCTGTAAGTGCTGAAGGAATCTCAAATAATACTCCTGACCTCTCCTCCTTTCAGAATTTCTGGGCACTGCTAATGTTTGGCATTTTGAGCTTTAGAGTCGAGGAATTCTACTCATGGTTTGCTTATTCCAGTCGGCAAATGAGATTCAGGATAGAATTGAATCCTTATCCAGTGTTGCTAATCATTGAATTTACATCAACTCCTAAACACTGTTGTCACATGTTTGTCCTTTGAATAGGATATTTTTTTTTTTTTTCATTTGAAAGAGGAAAGACAGGCTGATATGATACTTGATACTAATATTTGGTGGCCAAACTTTATATATAGCTATTACACTAGCATTTCATTAAGTGGTTTGGCAACATGAGAGAAGTTTGCCATTTTTTGTTCTCAAAAACAGATTGTTTCCAATCATATTAAATAAAAGCTTCTTATAATTCCTTGCTTAAACCCATTGCAAAAAAAATACTGATCTAATCGACTGATAAATTTCGCAGGAGATAAGATGATCATCTCCTATCTTCATACAGAGGAAAGCCTGTAATATTGAGTTGATTGATTATTTTACAAGCACTTAAGTGTCTTTCAGTCTTATCCAACTAACCTGTCTGCAAACTTCCCTTATCTGTCAGCATTTAGCTCATTTGGCTGATTTCAGAGGAGATAATTACAAAGATCATTTTGCAGTTTAGTGAAAAAAGGTATTTTTGTTAATATTTCTTAATGAAAAAAAACTTTTTGTGAAATATCTTCAAGGTGACCACTTCTTAAGGAGAGGCTAGAATTGAGATACAGTGAAAACTCGATTAACCATCATCATCGGGACCGGGACTGTGGCGGTTAACCGAATAGACGGATAACAGAAATTTCGCAATAAACATGTACAGTAACGAAATTTCAATGCTGGTTTGGAACGAAAGGCAAACGATAAATTAATACAAAGAAAAATTTATTGGTAACAAATAGATATCGTCAAACACCAAACAAATAATAATAATAGAAATATAAAACAGTACTAACTAATAAGGTTTACATGTTAAACCTGTAATCAGTCATCTTTTTCTGTTTCTATGAGACTCGAGCTTTTTTTCGTGGCAATGTCCCGTATTTTACGGAGAAGTAGGTTTTGTGAAGGATGACGGATAACAGAGAGTGACGGTTAGAGTGTGAGTTTTCCCTGTAGTTTCAAGCCATTGCTATCTACAGTCCTCGCGGCGAGAAATGATCCTCCCAGAATGCAACGCAGATGATAGATTTATCTTTCCTGGCCTGTCGGTCACATTCAAATGTAAAACAAAATGGCGGTCGTTGGATTCTCATTCAACATTTCGACGAGGAAAAGGTCTCAAAAAACAAGTAGGGAAATTATTCTTATCGTTGCTGGTCGATTTCAAGAAGATGTATGTGAGATTTTTGATATTTCCTATTTTTGATAATTGAGATTAATATTTTCTGCGGAGCTTTCGGCATTGATACTGGAGAAATTAGTCAATGATAATGTGTTTGCGGGTTCAACTCTCACCGCGACGATAATAAGGGTTATTTCAAATTATCATAGCTTTTTTACTAATGCAGATAAAAATCTGAAATTTTCAATATGAAAGTGTTATGTATTTACCAATTGTAATTCCTTATTATCACTTGTTCTTGACTAATTAAAATTCATTTTATTTCATTTGAAAAGCAGTATTTCAAGATAAACATGTTCTTCCAGTGATAAATTTAATTAAACTATCCTGAGCTGAGAATATTTTTTTATTACTGCCTTTATTTAATTTTTAAAAATTAAAAATTTATAAAATTTATAGAAAATGCATAAATAAATGTATGATTTATTGATAATATCTATTTTTTTCATAGGCAATCTATGATTTTGTTTGATTCTCTACAAAATAACACTTCATTTTATATTTCTTAATATTTTTTTTATATTATTAATCTGGTTTTTCTGTGATTGTATCTTCAAATATTGATTGATTTTGAAATGAAATAAATGAATTGCAATAATCATAGACAAATAATAATCAAACAATTATTATTGCTACACATGTAAGGAATTTGTATTTAAAATTTCAGATTTTTGTTGGCAATAGTAAAAAAAAGATACGACGATTTGAAACGAATTTGACCTCGAGCCTCACTTGAACTGTACAGTGTTTCAATGTGTGATAAACAGTATTCGTGACAAAATATGAACATTTCTTGTCTTTGCTCCAGTTAACAAAATTTTTGCAACAAAATATAACATCCAAACCTTCAGGCTAAGAAAATATTGCACTTTGTCGGTCTATCTATGCTAAGAGTCGTCGGCAGATTTCCTTACAATTTAGCGCTTTGTTTATTTGTGGTTTGAAGGGAAAATATGAGCCATGTTTATTTTGGTTTCCATTCTGTACAAAAAATGACCCTGAAATCCCTCACAAAAAAGGATTTAAATTGGATAGGAGCTTATTATCCAATTTCCTTAGAGGCCATATTTATGAATGATCTCTTCTGAGAGATCAAAGAACATTGTATTTTATATGTACGCTTATGATAGTATAATCTACTGTAAACAACAAGACTATAAATATTCAAAACCATGAGAATGCTTACATAAGACTCCAACTTAATCCCCAAGAAAGAAAATAAAATACACCTCCCCCCTCATAATAGAACTGGATCACTTAAGCTTCATACAATTCTTATTTATGTAATGGCATTATTTAAGTAATAGCATTCTGTGAATTTCAACAAATTTTTTTTCCCTCCACAGTCTGTGATAAATGAAGGAAAAGGGAAGATGATTTTCAAACTCTAATTTTAATTCTACTCAGTAATTAAGAGATGATACATTACTGGCACAGTTGACGAAGCCATGAAGCATAAGTCTCCAAATATAAATTTCACAATGTAAGGTGTCATTGGGAGAAAAAAAAATCTGTACTCAGTGGAATAAAAGCAACGGACTCATAACCTTAAGCCTAGTGAAATCCTTCTTGTTTATTTAAATTACAATTTAGTCCACGACTAGGCCTTGGGAGTTTCCTTCGGCCTCAAGAAACAGACAATCTGATAATTTTCATCGTGACAACATCAAACATGGTGGTTCAAAACAGTCATTTTGTCATTTTCTATATACTAGCACAAAATAATCCTTCGAAAAGAAATATTGTTTTGTCGAATTGTCTATTTAATGCTTAAAAATATTTAAAGCATTTTTTTTTTTTTTAATCTTATAAATGAATTTCAGCAGCTATGATCTCATACATAGCCTTGAGATTTCATCGAATTTATAAAAATTCTATTTTTACGAATTAAAAAAAACTACTCAGCTGATTTCTTTTTTGAAATAACGCACTTTGAATTGAGGATAAAAACAAGAAAATCATCATCATTGTTTTCAGGAATTTGAAAAATTTTATTTGTAAACACTGTTTTTCTTGGTACACCAATTTATAAAAGTAACCAATACAAGTTTTGTATAGCAAGAGACAAAACATTTTGAGTTATTTAACTCAAACAAACTTACATACGAGTCTAAACTGAATTGTAAACTGAGTTTTTCGTTTACAATTCAGGGACGTAATTAAAGAGCTACTAACTGCTCAAATCTAACAGGTCCCAAATACGAATAGGAACATAAGTTAATAAGCTGTCAGACATAATCAACTGCCCCTAATTTGACCAAAATGTGCTTACTATGCTGATTTTGGTTTTTGAACTTAGGAAATATGCAGTGGTCTAGTGCAAATCTGAATTGATCATATAATTTTCTTCCTTCAGACGAATTCCATATCCTTTCACCCATAAGGATATTTCAGCATTTTGATTGGGAGGCAAAAAATCTTAAAGTATTTTATATTATCACTGAAGATAACTTGTAGATAATTTAATTCATGAGAAATTTGTTGGTTAAATGCTTGTCAAATTATATTTATTTATTTTTTTCCTCAAAATTCAGCCTATGTTTCCACCTATTTTTTTAACTGTTCTAAACTTCCTGTCATAGCGGAAAAAACCTCGAATTCTATTATGTAATTGAAAACAAAGAACAACAATTACGAATTCATTGATTGATAAAACTGCAAACAAAACTTACAGAATGCTGTATATGGAAGGATTTAAGCTTTGAACTGGGACTATATTGTTTGTGGCATTCACAGAATAATGAATTGCTGCACTATTGTGAAACGAAATATAGAAGAAGGTTGGCCTGGTTCAAGAACATACTGTCCTCAGTATGCTATTATTTTTATTTATAAGAACAATTATAAAGTATAATGAGGCTTCTTTACACTTCACTGATCTTGCTGAAGAAAGATATATTTATAATTGTCGGAATCGCAGCGTTGCCTCAAAAATAAATAATACAAACCTCACTAAGGAAAGATTAGTGAGTAAATTCATGTACCAGCAGTCCGTGGGCCTCAATTAATTTTTTCAATCTGGACATTGAATTATTAATAAACAACAATGGTTGAGACAAAAGGGCAAATGAAGTTTTTTATTGTTTATTTTTTCTTTTGAGGCACCACTGCGATTCCGACGAATTATTATTATTAGCTTCAGTACTGAGACCTCGTTGTTTACTGGTGACTGTTCCTGGCTGATGATCGTCAAAGGGGATGTCACTTGATAAGCAATCGGGTCTCTCCCATTGATATTTATAATTAATTTCAACTGAAATGGAATTAACACGTCTAAAAGGTCAAAAGAAAGGATTACATTTATAATTAACTAAATTAACCCAATTACAATTTAAAACACTTGACTTTTACACGGGTTGGTTTTCCTCATACAGTGAAACTTGGATAATTCGAAGCTGAAGGGACCAGAGAAAAAGTTCGAATTATCCAAAAATTCGAATGACATATATTCTCTCAAACAGAAGAGATAAATAAAAAAGATTAATTCCACGATCAAAGATTTAACACATAAACTTTATCTAAGAATACTGCTACATTTATTTTTCATTAAATCAAACATTTTTTACTAGCTTAATTATTCATCACTTTCAAAAAAAAAAAAAGGCAGATATTTTTAATTGCTTCATTGAATGCAATCTTTCCAACCTCTGGGTTGCCAGGTCCTCTCGTTCTTTTTCTATTTTTTTCATTGCCATTTTTGCTGCTCAAGATTTTTATCTTTGTTCTTCAAATATGTCGATAACGTGTTGGATGGAATTCCAAATTCCTTGGCGATTTCCGATTTATTTTTAAGGCCTTTTTCCACTTCCTTAATCACCGCTACCTTTTCAGCAAATGTTAATGACTTAAAAGGAGCTTTAGCTTTTGACAATGGCATAATAAGAGCATATAAACAATACTTAAAGCACAAACACAAAAACTAAAAATGTATATAACCGCATTAAATTATTCACAGGAAGCGCACAGGAAGACCGAAGGGGGTATGGGACGGGGGAGGGTAACAACAGAGGGTGGACAGAAAAATCCTCGGAAATCCCCACGTAGTGACATTCCAACCCTCGCTTTTGTTTTCCTTAGAAAGACCGTTAAAATAAATAATGTATCTTAGTTTAGAAAAGCCTCAGGAACAATTTTTACCGTAATATTTTAAGGACAGTCGTACGAAAAATTCGAATTATCCACGATTTTTTAACATTATTTTAATACAGAATTCTAGGGACCGAGCAAAAAATTCGAATTATCCAGAATTTCGAATTAAACAAGTTCGAATTATCCAAGTTTCACTGTATTACCTAAACAAAAGACTATTCTAACTGTCTACAAGAGCGTTGCTAACTTCAGCCAATACTCCAAAATTTTCCCGATCTACACGAGAGCATTGCCAACGCTCGTGTAGAACAGGGCCTTAAACTGAAATCTCAAAAAAAATTGGATAAATAAATATTGTGTCAATAAATAATTCCACAATTTCTATTTCATTATATACAGTATATAATCGACTATAAAAATCAAGTAGAAATTTAGATACTTCAAACTAACACCAGATGCCGCTGATGAAGCAACGATCAATTGGCATTATTCTTGCAGAAATAGAAATATCGTTTTTGAATTAGATTTTACGAATCCACATTTATGTTCGGTTTAAATATATATGAGTCGACTCTAGGAGGTCTCTAGGAGGTCCAAGTGTTTGGGTATGCCTCAATAATTTTCACTAGTGCGTCAGACACCTCCAATATTGAGCATTTATAATAGCTACTTCATAATTACCGTATTTACTCGCATAATTTCCCCCATCGCGTATTTTCCCCACCCCAGTTTTTGTGGATTACAAAATTCAATTTTTATTTTTATCGCATAATTTCCCCACCTCTACTTCAACGCGTTTCCAACATGATCTTGACTGGCGGTCAACTCACGACGACGCGACAATGTACCGTTACTGTCGCATTTCTCTATCCCACGCTACTTTAGGGAAAGATTCCACCCTCACCCCGGTCAGTACAAGAGCAGACTCCTTCTGAATCAGTACAACAATTTCGAGTGTTTTGTGAAAACGTAAAGTTCGCGAATAAAGTTAAGTTCTCTATTAGCAGGCAGCTGATGCTGACGTCATGCGGTGAGCAGCTATAAAGATTGCGGGCTGCGCTGCGTGAGTTACGAAATTACGTCACAGTTGCACACACTTCCGTGCATGCCTATTGCTTAACTGTACTTTGAAGAAAAAACAAATGTTGAGATGTGATTTCTTATATTTTAAATGTTGAGATGTGATTTCTTATATTTTAAATGTTGCGTGTTAATAAAATTGTTGTTAATTACATTTCTTGCTTTAAAAATCAATATTTGACATGGTTTTCCTTACACTTTCACCATATTTTTTTTCCTCAAATTGAAAAACATCGCGTAATTTCCCCACCCCCCTTTTTTTTTGTCAAAATATTGATGAAAAAAAAGGGGAAATTATGCGAGTAAATACGGTATTTGTACAAAGAACTCTCACATTTTTTCAATTCATTCTTCTCTGACTTCATACTTGGGGGTGACAAAATTAAGTTAATGGGTCCCTTCCCCTCCGATCAGACGACATCCATTTGTGTATCTCTGTATAAATATACCCTTCGTAACTAATAATGATAGAATTAAATTAAACTCAATTTCCATTGCTTGCACTTTTTTATTCAAATTTTCTTTTATTATAATCTATTGATTTGTTCTCTAGAAATTCTTTTTTCAAAATCTTTAAAAAAAATCTATAATTTCATGGATGAAAACTTCTTATTGAGAAAGAAAAAAAAAAAAAAAACCCTGATAAATATAAATACTTTAGTTTGAATTTTTATGCTTTAAAAAAATTCATTGTGCCGGCGAATGGCTGACACATGAATTTTCTCACTAATTTCTCATTGGTGAATTTTGAATTGTTCATTTTTTCTTTTGAGGCACCACTGCGCTTCCAATGAACATAAATACTATAGTTTTTGTATTTTTTTTAATCGTTGTCACTTGGTGGAGCACCGTCGCCATAACTGGAACTACAGTAAAACCTCGTTAAGTCGTCACTCCGCTTAAGTCGTCGTTTTCTTTTAGTCCCGACAAGGTCTCATAGACAATAATGAAAAATAACCCTCTTTTACTCGTCACCAAATTTAATTCTACTCCGGATAACTCGTCACCCTCAAAACTGGCGAAAAGCATCTTTATTCTCAATTTTGCTTTATCTTTTCAGCCCCGCCCCTTCACTCTAAGAAAGCCTAGCCTTTACGGGGAATTTTCACATGGGAAATTACACACTTCTCGCTGCGACTCTTGTCAAGAGTAGACGTTTTTCTTGACCGCTACTGAGTGTGAATTTATTTCATAGCGAGTAAGCCCCGAAAATTTAAAAGCGATCGAAATTGTTTTTCTTCCTCCAAATGTAACTGCACTTCTTCAGCCTTTAGATCAAGGGATAATTCTCGACTTTAAACGAAAGTACAAAAAAATGCTTGTAAAGGACATGATAAAAGCCTTGGATAGGAACGAAAAGCTAGAAGTTTCGGTTTTAGATACGATTAACTATGTGCACAAAGTTGGAGCTCCATTTCATTACAAAGTGTTTCAAATTGTTTCCGACATGCAGGGTTCATAGAAAACGCAGGATCAGAAGAAATCCTCAGCGAAGACATCATCGACCCGGAACCATTAGAGACTTTGCAGCAAATCGCAAATGAAAAAGGGTGCAGTGTCAATGACGTTAATGCGTTTATCAACATTGATAACGACATCCCAATCTGCTCACAAGCGACTGTAAATGCTTTGACATCTGAATTTTTGGAAGAAAATCAAAAGGGTTCAAGTGAGGATGATAGCGATGTCGAGAATATAGATCAAACCCCACCTAACAAGACAGAAACAATTGAAGCCCTGGAGAAAGTTCGACAGTACTTCACATCCATTCAAGGTACAACAGACGAAGAATTTAAAGCCTTAAGTATATTAGAAAAGAAAGTTATTTCCAGTAATCAGCACCTTCATCAATCAACACTGTTGGATTATTTTAATGCCAGTAAAAGAAAAGAAAATGTGGTAAGTATAAACTGGTTTTTTTTTTTCTCACCGAATCCTACAGCAATTCATAAAAATATTGTATTTCAGTGGTTTTTTTTGTTGTTTTTTTTTTTTTTTTTTCAAAAAGCCCACTCCGCTTAAGTCGTCAAAAATGTTCCGTCCCTTGAGTGACGACTTAGCGAGGTTTTACTGTATTTACAAAATATAATAAGATTACATAATGATTTGACTTGAAATGGTTGGAGTCTCCAGTGGTTCTCAAGCACCGAAGATTGGACCTGACTACAGTGAAATGATAAAATAAGGACAAGGTCAGTAATTTTTATATATATAAAACTAAATTTACTGTTATTTTTTATTATATTTTTTGAGTCATAAGCTTTAATAGAAAGTTGACAATCCTCTATCGGTACCTTATTTATTTTTTATAAAATTCAATTCTGTGAACTATTTTTCTATATTATATTGATAATAAATGAATCTCGCAATGAATGAGATTGTGATTACTATTTAATTGTGTTTAAATATATTTGAATCTTAATTTTAATCTTTCCTTAAAAAAAAACAAAAACAAAAAAAACATAAACTCCCATAGAATTTTATGATTTTTTTTTTTTTTGGTAGCTTTCAATTTTTAATAGTTTTTGAGGCTTTGATTTGTAAACTATCAAAACCTTAAATCTTCCATTTTAATTAAATTGGGAAGGTTATACTGGACATTAACAACATAAAAAAAGAAAGAAATAAGAAATGGACATATTTTCTTAAAAATTCATTTTTTAATATGTGACGTTTGGATTCTTATAAAAATAACTTTTCTGCTGACTTTCACTGTTATGCAGAAAACTAAACCAATTGGCTATATTTCATCTCATAGAAGTCATCCAGGAGTTTACTACTTTGTATAATACCGCAAAGAAAATAGTCCCAATTCAAAGCTTAAAACAAAGCTATTATACGTGGATTTATAGAGTTCTGAATCATTTATTTGCATTTTATCAGTTAGATGAATATATATAAAGCCGGACAGTGATGTGGAATTTGGAAAACGCAATACAAAGACCATATCACTGTTTCTGTGAAGATACGGCCAATTTATCCTCACGTCATCAGCGGCAAAATTTAGAAACAATTTAGAAAACAAAAACGCAATATTCCAAGACTTTTCTCTTTTATTCAAAAACTACAAAACCACGACCAAAGTACGTAAAATCTAAGCAACAAAATTATAATACTAATATAAGAACAAAGTAATAAAGACAGATATGGTTTCTTCATTACTTATTAATAAATAAGTACTAAAAATATTGAGTTAAAATTATAAAAAATAAAATAAGTAAATAAATAAATATATATCTTAATAAGAAGCAATGATATATTAACTTCAAATTTAGACATGTAAATCGAACAGGCAAAACTCAAAGCATACTCTCCGAGTTTCGCAAAGCAAAGATTTCAATCAATCTTTTGCAATGTAAATATGAATATTTTAATTTTGGCTTTGTTTTTAGCCAATCATAGGACAGGAAATTTTAAAATAGTTAAAAGTTAGGAGACGGAAGACTATGTGACGTCATAGAAAGAAAGCAAAATAATATATAGTAGTTGCCCTTTTCTTGTTATATTAAAGTAACGCATAAAGAAATAAAAAAAATAATTTTGTAACATTAGATACTTTATAATCCGAAGCTATTAGGACCTGTTTGGTTAAATATTTCGTTAAATTTTAAAAATTGTGATACTGTTGTTCGACACTAACAATTATAACAAGAGTATGGTTGTAACAAAACAACAGTATGGTTGTAACAAAACAACAGTATGGTTTCATTAACAAACATAATTTGAGTTTTTAATTCTTTGAATTTTATCAGAATAGAAGCATTCTGTCTGTTCAATAACGAAACTAAAATCTTATAAAAATAAAGAGAAGTTACCGAAAGAAAAGACCTGTATTTATTATATCTCCATAGAAGTGGATATTAGGATGCATCAGGTGGACCCAGTCAATTTTGCGTATATAGCAACAATCAAATGCCTTGGGCAATTTCGGTGATGCTGATGTGACATTTCCGCAGCATGTTTTGTTGCAGCAGTGTCTTCAAATTCCTTCTTGATTGCAGTGATTGTTTCACGTTTCGGAGAATAAACCATATTCCCCATCAAATAAACATCTTGCTGCAGAGATTTTGTCCTTCGACTCATAAATACACTTAATGACAGACACACGTTCTTTAATCTCAACCAAAACGCTTCACATTCCCTGCCTGCCGTTGTGAATTGTCGCACGGTCACTAATGCGCATTCAGTATCACGAGGTGCTCATATTAACGTCAGGCGTTTGCCCTCTGTTACACACATTATTGTGGGCAGGACTGTTAAGTATTGTGTTAGGATACTGTTATTCTTGTGAAAACGTATAATCGGCTCTCGAAAATGGCTCCCAGAAAGAAGTTATGGTTGACATGGTCCAATTGATACACTCTGTAGAATGCTTTACAGTACAGGCGTACCAAGGAGGAGATTGTAATTTTACCCTTTCCATTGCATTCGAAAAAAGAAATCTAGCATTTTGGGCTTTTTTTTAGGCTTCTGGTAGGAAGCCTGCTTTGTCCGTCTGTCTGTGGACAAGTATCATTAAAATCTCATAAAATTATCATTAAGCACAACAATCGCAACAATTGCGCCTTTTGCATTCGCAACAATCAC
>JAFIDM010117318.1:0-14416 GCA_023159025.1 Thereuonema tuberculata
ATTCTTTAAAGAAAAAGTAAAAACAAAATTAACAATAGTAAATTATTAGTTTTTGTCCCCCTGCATTTACAGTAAGGATAGAAAACATCACCACAACTCTCCTAACCTTTTATTTCTTAATCTCATTAAAATAAATAAATATTAAAAAATGTCATTCAATCCTTTAACCCTTTATTTCTTATCATTATGCAAATGAATATCTGAAAACCTCTGATCTATGCGAAAACATCCTAAAGTTTGTTGTATTATTGAATCATTAATCCTTTGATCACAAATAATATGCAAAATAAAAAATAATAATTCTGCTCCTAATAAAGTATGCTATAACGTGTCACATACTAAAGAAAAAATGCTGGGTCAGGTTACCTACATCCCCATCCTTCCCATTTGGTCCGTATTGCCCTCAAACGCATGATCACATTACCTATACCCCCACCCTCCATTTTGCCCTCAAATGATGCTAAGTCAGGTTGCCTACACTCCCTGCTGCTCCTCCCCATTCACATCAGGAGAGGTATTTTCCAGGGAGATTACTTGAGTCCTGTTTGGTTCTGCCTCGCCTTGAATCCCTTGAGCCACATATTAGACAACACAAAACAAGGTTATAGGCTTACCTTAGGCACTGTGACACCATACAAAATCACACACTTACTGTAAATGGATGATATTAAACTATAAAACACAAACAATGCACAACTTACTAATTTACTACCAGTCACCACACAGTTCACCAAAGACATTGGGATGGAATTTGGTTTTGACAAATGCCGCAAGTTATACTTAACATGTGGGAAGACTTCGAATTTGGAGGGTTTTGAACTGGGTCATAGGTTCACCATCCAATCCATAGAAGAGGAAGAGATATACAAGTACCTGGGCTTCCAGCAAGCTCGTGTCCTAGACAAAGCAAACATCAAAATGCACTCAAGAACACATATCTTGCTTGCGTCCACAACATTCTTAATACACAACTCAATGTCAGAAATAATATTAAAGCCATCAATATTTTTCCGTCACCATATGGACAAACACCGAACTCGAAGCACTACAACATAAAACATCCTGTACATTCACGAAACACAACATGCTCCACCCCGAGTATGCTACGGAAAGGATTAATCTTTCCCGCAAGAAGGGAGACCGAGGACTCATCAACCTCATTACCCAACACGAACGCAAGTACACCCACTTAGTGACAACTTCCACCAAAGAGCACAACGCTCCTCCCTCCACTCAGCCATTGTCGAGAGGGACACAGACCTCACACCCTGAACCTCGAAACTCTTCTCCAACACTCACCACCCCCGACACCCACACTCAGCAGCTGCTTAAATTATAGGCTTGTAGGAACTCCATTGCAGAAATCGCCACGAACTCATCCAACCTTATGTCTACATAGAAGCATCGAACAGATGGCTACTGTGTGGTGAGCTATTTGGGGAGACCGAAGGGCTTATAATCGCAATACAGGACCAAGTCATTTCCCCATGCCACTGTAAGAAACACATTCTACACGACGTAAACACATATGACAACAAGTGCAGGAAATGCCACACTATTCCTACGCTACATTGTGACATAAAGATCTTTCTATATATTGGTCCTGTTGATGAAATTATCATGGAATACACCAAAATTCTTCATCGCTAGAATAAGTAACAGGTCTGGTGCATTGCACTGCCCACTCTATGCCCAAAACTATTGAACACCAATATAAATGAGAAAAAAAAGAATTAGAAAAAGCAAATTTATAGAACTATGACTAAACTTTACGTCCCAGCATGGATAAAGAGAATAGAAGAAAAAATTAATATCGTACGTGTTGACATTAGTTAACTTAAAGAATAATTTGCCTCTCCAACAAACTATAGAAAAAAATGTCAGACTGGAATAAGTCACATAATTAAAGAAATGAGAATAAAGTGAGATGATAAGGACATTGAGGAAAGAGCTACATTAAAGGAAGAACATCTTAAACAGCGAATTACAGCATTAGGAACTCGTTTTACAGATACAATGATGCTAGTAAGCAAAGTTACCAGCAGAAACTCTTCACGATCGATCAACATTTATATTACGGTAAAAATTGGAACAGAAAGATCAAGAACAAAGAAATCTACCAAATGAAACAGATTTAGTTTCATCCAGGTCTAATAACTGATCAATTTCAACAGACTATAAAAAGGATGCTTATTCACAACAATGAGAAGATAAAGCAAATAGAAGCATTCCAGAAATGCCAGCAATTAACATCACTGCTCTGATGTACAATCAGTAAAGAAAAGAATGTAAACTTCGATTGCACCAGGTATCGATGGAATTCACAAATTCATTCGACATTCAAGGTTCAGAGCCGATTCCACTTTGGTTCTTGGAGTTGAGGTTTCAATTAATGGTTTCCAGATGGCACCTCGAAACTTGTTACCTGAATTTTACCACCTCATTAGCTATTTTCAATTTCATAAAGTATTAACTCACCTCTATGTCTTGAATGTGTTAGTTGAGAAGAAACAAGTCTGGATGAAACATGTCGGCTTCTTTTAATGTGTTAAATATTTTATATGTAACTGTCAAGATGTGGAACTAAGTTGGATCCAAAGAAATGGCCAACTGATGTAAAAAAGGATAATCTTTCTTTGGGAAAAGTAATTTCTTATGTCCAGTAGCTTTCAACTTATTGAAAGAGAAATGGTTCTAACCTTTACAGATTATTTGAAGAAGATGATCCTGAAAACTTGTTAAGTTAAAAAAATAGAATATATATCAGTCCCTTTATCTTCAAGTGAATGTGAGCGAGGCTTTTTCTCAATGAATCTAATAGACCAGAGAGGTTTTAATTATACTCTTAAAAAGAGATTTTCATGAGGACCACCAGTGACATCTTTTTCACACTTCTAACAGTTTTTTGCCAATATTGAAGAAACACTGAAAATGATGCCCAAAAGAGACATTATTTACTTAATGGGCGACTTTAATGCTAAAATCGGCAATCAAAAAGAGGGAACTATTATAGGGGAATTTGGATTGGGTGAAAGAAATGAGGCTGGAGACCGTCTAACCCAATTCTGTAATGAGAATCATTTCTGGGTCGCAAACACATGGTTTATGCAACCAAAACGCCGTCTGTACACCTGGACAAGCCCTAATGGACAGCATAAGAACCAAATTGATTACATTCTCTGCAGGCAAAGATGGAAGAGTTCAATTAGATCTGTCAAAACATTCCCTGGTGCAGATTGTGGCTCTGATCATGAGCTGCTTGTAGCAATCATCAAAGTGAAATTTTGTAGCATAAAGAAAACTGACCCACCGAAACGGTTTGATGTCTCCAATGTTCCTGAATCATATATATTGAAGTGAAAAATAGATTCGAACTTCTTAACACTGTAGACAAATATCCAGAGGAATTGTGGGAAGATATAAAAAGTACAATCACGAAAATAGCTCAGGAACATATACCATACAAGAAACGTGAGGAAAAGAACAAATGGCTGTCAGAAAACACCATCAAAATTGCTGAACAAAGGAGAGCGGCCAAGTCTAAGGGGGATCAAAACAAAGTTGGGATGCTGAATGCAGAGTTCCGAAGAGCAGCAAGAAAAGACAAAGAGGCTTACTGGAATCAGCGTTGCCAAAAACTGGAAGAGGATTGGCAGAAAGGTTACACTAGAGATCTCTTTGCGCATGTCAGGAAAATTCGTACTCCCTTTGCTGCCCAAAAAGGAATGATAAGAGACAAAAATGGAAAATGTTTGTTTGACCAGAAGAGTATTAAAAGAAGATGGCTGGAGTACACAAAAGACCTATATTCTAGTACTAGCAAATCACAGCCACCTAGCAATGATCTGGTAGAAAATGAACCACCCATCTTGGTTGAGGAAGTTATATGGGCACTGCAGCACTTACCAAGCAATAAGACTCCTGGCACTGACTGTATTCCAGCTGAACTGTTGAGATCTGTTCCACCAAAGGTTATCAAGGAAATTTGCCAGAAAATCTGGGAAACTAGGAGGTGGCCTGAAGAGTGGAAAAAATCAGTATTCATCCCATTACCAAAGAAAGGAGATTCAAAAGACTGCAGAAATTATCGCACAATAGCCTTGATTCCTCATATAAGCAAAATCTTGCTCAAAATTATCCAACAACGTCTTCGACCGTTCATAGAAGCAGAGCTGCCAGATTCTCAAGCTGGCTTTCGGCGTGGTCGTGGTACTCGCGACCATATTTCAAACCTTCGGTGGATTATGGAGAAATGTTACAAGTATCAGAAAAACCTTTACATTTGTTTTATTGACTATCAAAAGGCGTTCGACTGCGTTCAACATAACCAATTATGGAAGGCATTGCAAGAACTAAACATTCCTGTTCATCTAATAGAGTTGATAAGATCTCTATATACTGATCAAAAAGCTACTGTTAGGACACAATATGGAGACACTGAGTGGTTTGATATTGATAGAGGTGTGCGACAGGGATGCATTTTATCCTCGTTCCTCTTTAATCTGTACTCTGAAATGGTGATGAGGAAAGCAGACTTGGAAGAATCAGAGATCGGTGTGAGGATTGGTGGTTGAGTTATCAACAACCTTAGATACGCAGGTGATACAACTTTGTTATCAGAAACTGAGGAAGGGTTGAGACAACTTGTAGGAAAGATCAAGAGAGAAAGTGAAAAGATGGGTCTCCTTCTTAATATCAAAAAGACAAAGATCATGACGACTGCTGAAACAAAGGATAATAAAATAACCATCGATGGAGAAAAATTTGAATGCGTGAAAGATTTTTGTTTCCTTGGATACAAGATTGACCAGAGTCAAGGCTGCTGTCCTGAAATTAAGCGTCGAATCGCATGGGGCCACAGAGCAATGTTGAGCATGAACACAGTGTGGAAGAGTAAGGACATCGGTCTTTCGACTAAACGCAGACTAGTCAATGCCATAGTGTTTCCTATTGCATTGTATGGATGCGAAAGTTGGACAATGAAGAAAGCTGATTGGAGAAGAATAGATGGGTTCGAACTGTGGTGTTGGAGACGACTCTTACGAATTCCATGGACTGAAAAGGTTACAAACAGGGAGGTTTTGAAACACATGAAACCTGAAATTTCACTCGGCGGAAAGATAATAAGAATGCAGCTAAAATATTTTGGACATATATCACGATCTGATTCACTTGAAAATGCATTAATGCTGGGAATGATAAGTGGGAAAGAAGGCGTGGCCGGCCGAGGATCACCTGGATAGACACTATTAAAACAATCACAGGCCTAAGTTTAGAACAGTTAAAAAGGAAGGCACAAGATCGGAAAGAGTGGCGAGAGATGACCCATAGAATCGCCAAGGGTCGGATACGGCTAAATGGTTAAAAACAACAACAACAATTATTGGAGACGTCGTTGAAATAATGACGATATTCAACTGTAGGTATCAAAAATAAAACTCGTAATAAAGGAAAGGAAACTATAGAAATTTCAAAAGTTTGAAAGATTTTATAAAGTTTGGAAGATTAGTCTATTAAATTATTTGAAGGGTATTTCTAACAGCAATATATTACATTGCATCACACAGCTTATTATAACGGACATTATTATAACGGACATTTCAGCTTCAAACGGACATTTTTTCCCTCATTCACGCTTTGTTCAATATGCAGCTGTTTGCTTTCAACAATAGGATCTATCAACAAACTTCAGGTCTCTTTATGGACCTGGCCGCATCAGCCATGCTAGTCGAAACCACCAAGAAACTTTATCGAGGATACTGCGCTTACCATCATTGACAACAAGCTATTTCTGTTGGGCTTTATAGCAGATATGTGGACGATTTGATTTTTCACTGCAATCCTTCCAAATTTGAAACAATACAGCAGGCCTTTGAATCCATTCACTTCAGCATTACATTCAAGATGGAAGAAGAAAACAACGTCAACAATTCCATAGACTTTCTCGATGTCCATCTACAAAGAAAAAATCTCCAAATTCCCGTTTCTGTTTACAGAAAGCCAGCAACACAGCCCATTACTCTTCATTACAACTCCTTCAATCCCCATCCATTCAAAATGAACAACGTCAAAATGGCTGTAAACAGGGCCTTTAAACTTTCTAACACTCTAGAGGCTTTCTCAGCTGAAATCAACACCAATCGAGCCCTTTTCATCTCCAATGTATACCCTCCGGCTTTCATTAACCAAACAATACTCAAAACAACTCAATCCCTTTACAACAATGAGAACCCTCCCTCTCAACATAATTTTAATTATATTTCAATTCCTTTTCATTCTTTCCTCCATCAAACTCTCAACAAGATTTTAAATCCCCTTAACATAACCTTAACTTCCCCCAGCAATAATACTTTTGCCAAATTACTCAAATTTAGGGATACAGTTTACCAGCGATCCTCTTCAACAAAAACACTAGTTTATGCTATTACTTGCACCAATGTACCTCACTGTAAATACGTAGGTGAAACCATGCACAAACTGGCCCGCCGCATAGCACAGCACCAATATGCCCTACGAACCAAAGACTTTAATTACAATATGGTATCACACTCAGACCATATCAATCATAGCGTTAATTTCGACCAATGCTCCATCATTTGGAAAGAGAGTAACCCATTCCTAAGGAAATGCAAGGAAATCTTCCATATTCTGACAGATCCAGATTGTTATAATCACTGCCTGTCTGTCCAGAATATGGATCAATATGGGTTAAGAAACAGAAAAAAAATTAATAATACACACAAACCAAGCGTGACCCACTGATAAAAACCGAGAGAACCCAACAATCTCCTTCCCCCAACAAATAATGGACCATTCCATTAACCCCCAACTCCGCGCGATTCGTGCTCTCAAGAAATGACTATTAATCTGCTTCTATGGAAAAGCAGGAGAGTTCCCCATATCTTTTTTTTTTAGGAAAAAACCCTGAACATGACTCATTACAGGTGTGGGAGCACATATTATTAGCTCTGAAAATTCACAATATAAATAGTCTGATCTTTGCACAGCCAAAATATAGAAACAAACAAAAGGAGACTTTACAAATACAGTTAAAAATTTAAGATGAATTCCGGAACAGCTTATAATACGTTAACCCTAGATTTTAAAATAAAAGAATGTAAAATTTTCCGTGTAATATGATCTGTGTAATTGTGCCAACTTATAAATAACTCAACTAAACAAAAAAATAATACACACTTGAAAATACAGTAAAAAAAGGGTTTAGAACACATTTGACCTTGAGAATGGCAAAATGCACTAAAAACAAGGGTTTAGCGCACTTTTTGTCCTTGAGAACGGGCGTATAGTAAAGGAAACAGTTTTGTTATGGAGAATAAAATTTTTGGTACACATTTAACTTTGAGAATCAACGGCAAAATGCATTAAAACAAGGGTTTAGCGCACTTTTATCTTTGAGAACCGGCGTATAGTAAACGAAACACTTTTGTTTTGGAGAATAAAAATTTTGGTAAGCATTTATCTTTGAGAATCAATGTTTGTACTGCATCGAATGACAGATTTCGTGAATAATTATAATTATTTTATAATGAAATTTAGAGAAATAAAATATATGGAACATAATGTGTAACAGTGAAAAATGTCCCTTACATGCTTGTTTATAGTGTAGGGAAATTAAACAAAAAAGTGGCCGAACCGGGACATTTGAAATATCCAGCTGAAAATTGATAGAAATGTTGAGAATAGTGTTCTGATTGATATCCCAAAATTCCAAAAAAATCCATGTTGGGGAAAATCCGAAATTTTGAAAAAACCGCCCCCCTCGTGGATATTTCGAGTTTTAAGCATAGCGACTGAACCGAGCATCTGATTGTATTCGTTTTTGCACCAAATTACTTAATTCATGCTGGGTTCTCTTTCAAAACACTAAAATTAATAATTAAAGACCAATTTCGGTGCTTGAGAAAAAATAATATTTATTTAAATGCGACAAACGAAAATTGATCTAAAATTATAATAAATGTTATCGTATCATGTAACGTTGGGAGTGGGAGGGGACACTCTCACGTACAACAAAAATAATAAAACTAAAATTATATAATAAATTAAAATATAAAATGACTTTACAGTTGATCAGTTGTTATCCTCCTTGGGTGTAATGGAAACATCCCGCCGGGCCCATCAGAGTAGGACGTCCTAACACCCGTTACCCCTTCTCTAAACCGTATTAACTCTAAATAGTTTAAACAATAAATCATCTTTTCAATTAATCTCTTAACAAACTGACTAAATGAACCGCACTTGGGTTTAACCTTCTCAAATACCTTAAAGAGATGGTTAAATAAACCAACAAAGGTAAATTTTTAATCAATAAAATCTTAATTACACACACACAATAATATAACAAGTAATGAAGCAAATTTCTAATGTCATGTAATCCCATACCTTAATACTAAACCTAAATTAACTTTCTCACCCTTTCAATTCCCTTATGATATTAGCGGACCCTTCCCCAGGTGCACCTGTAATTTAAGATAAACCCTGCCCGGTTACCTGTAAACAATTACATATATAAAAATAACCTCCAAAATACAAAATATGCATACATGCTTACAATTTTGCGATAAAGTTTAATACACTAAGATTTGGTTTAAATGTGGAAATTAATCCGAATAGAAACAATCGAATCAACGAACTTAAGGCTCGTTATCTTTAAAGATAACATACTAAAGTAATATACAAAGTATTTTTAACAGTCTCTCCTTGGGAAAAGTTCAATATATTATTAAACGTCTATTGATCGAAGGAAATATCTAAAGTTACAATAATTTCGGTTGAATAATTATTTGAGCTTAAAACAAAATTATTTTCTAACCAAATGTATTCTTGACACACGAAATAGGATAGAGTAGGCTTACTCAAATTGTCACTTACGAGTTTCTCTGTAGATAGCGCTGCACCGAAGAATCTTTAGCTCAGTATTACACATTCTTGAAACACTTAAAGGATAATTCACTTGCGAACACTGTAAATATTAACACAAACTTGTCTTACGTCGATCACACAGTTTACAAACGGCGTCGTAGTCGGCTTGGATTTTGCCTATTGTTGACTCGCCCGTTCCCGCGTTGATTTTCGTCAAACCAAAACAAACTTCCGAAATTAACCCGGCTATTTTTCCTTGAGACCGGTACTGAACGTGAAGCGTACTTGGTGACATCTTTGCGGTTGTAATTGTATCCCACGATGATCCCACATTTTACGGACGGCGTTGTAGACGGCTGGGATTCTGCCCATCGGTGACTCGCCTGTCCCCACTTTTTTTTTTTTACTTTAGTCATTCCAAAACGAACTTCCGAAATTAGCCCGGACACTTCTTCTTAAGGCCGTTGCTTTGCGAAAATTTAAAATTCCTTCTTATTATACACATACCGCTTAATGAACACAAGATATGTTTCCTTATATATAAAAAAATAACACAATATTCATTAAATATTTCAAAATACAAAGATTATTACCCAATTGATTAAATTTTTTATCTCCACCAATATAAGCGTCACTAGGCGTCAAAACGCAACGTGACAAACATACAAAAAATGAATCAAAGAAGACTTCATAACACAAGGCGTGAAGTACAGACATAAGCAGCAATAGAAATACATTATTAAGGGTAAAAGTTAGGTAGCTTATTTCGTGTTGTCACTGGAGCTCGACTGGCTGTTCATTCACTGGCGAAAATCTTTCACTCACTGGTAATGCATGATCTGAAAAATTGTAACCTAAATTAGCGTCGATTTAATAACAGTAAAAAATAGTCTTTAAATTTTGTAGTTATTTACCGTTACTACGACAACACGTCAACCAAAGGTTCAACGTCATCATCGCTATCCGAGTCAGCGTAGTCCATACGATGTGTGCAGCCATGTCCTGCGCAGTAGCTGCACATACTTGTACAAAGAAAACCGTATCTTCTTCACCCGCGTCTCTTAACGCAACCACAGTTACAGTTGCAGGATATGATGTTCGGTATCCACTCCGGTGCTAGTTGGAATGGGTGCCAGCTGACTTGCATGATTCATCCATCCCCATTCTGCTTCCGGCAGGCGATTCACCATCCAAACCTAGAATTATTAGTTGACGACCGACACTGTCTCCCTTAAACAAGCTTCTTGAAAGATCCCTTTGTGCCTTTTCTGAACGGAGCAGAAGTGGTATTACATCCACTGATTTTCCACGTACTACTGGAGACAGATGTGGCTGAAATTCCCTGGACGCGCCCACACAACCCGGTGCAGGAGGAACCCGCCATCGACTATAAACTCTGCGTTCACTGGAAAGTTTGTCTTGGACGGCGCTATCTCTTCTAAAACGTCGATCAATCCAGACATAGTGCCTTTCTGCATCAACATCCCGTCAAACAGCGCTGGAGGCCTTGCTGCAAGTTCATATGTTAGGTACTCCTCGATGTCAACATCGTCACGTACAACACACAGCAATCAGTAAAAAAGTTGTTTAGGGTTGATTTCGACGACAGTGTCTTTTATCTTGGCCGTTTTAGATGCAGTGGCAAAAGTCGTGACTTTGTTATTTCATTTTAAGTGGACTTTACTGAATCATTGACCTGTGATTGATTTCCTTGCTTGCAAACCAGGGGAGAGAGCCTCGTCACAGTTAACTGTATCATCGGCTACTATACCAGTAGACAGGAACATTAAAAGGTTCGTCGAGTCGTTAAAAGGATGACTGCCTTATTATTACGAACGTCTGCCTTATCTCTCACTTGCCGAGACTCTCTTAGCTCCACATATTGGTCGGAGGTTTCAGCGAAGATTCCACAAAATCTTTCAGTGGCGTCGACTACATGTGCAGATGAAGGCATTGCACAAACCCATCGAGCAATGACGTTATCCGTCAATCCACGTCCACGTGTGAGCCCACCCGCCGTCTTCATGTTTCTCATCAACACTTGCTCTATAATTATATCGGTCCATATGCCTGACCAGAACTTTGCAGATCTCCTGACAGAGAAGCAGCCTTCCTTAACAAATTGCCGGAACTCCAAGGGAGTCATAACATCCTCGAGCTGAGATGTCCCGCAGAGAGGAAATACGGAATCATTCTTTGGACACATAGCAAGTAAAGAACCCAAACTCCAGAACGTTCAGTTCTGACAAACAGACGCATGATGCCAACCATCTTAAAAGAATCGCACCCACAGCTTCGCAGTGAGCCGTCCAGATGAAAAGAGGCCTTTCAGCTTTGCTTCGAACAACTCTGCTGCCTGGGCGATGTACTCTGACGACAAAACGTCATCTACCGAAGTTGTTCCAGAGTGTGGTCTGAGTGTGTTCGTTTCAAGCGATCGCTGAGAAGAGAATCTGTGTCTTGTATATCCTGAATGATCAAGATCACCAACGACAGGTGCATCAGAAGAAGTGCGCGGACAGCTAAAGTGTAAGCATGGCCGTTTATAATCTCGGTCACTGTGTTCTTCGCGTACATCGTCTCCCACAATTCTTCCAAGGAGGAGAACTACGTGGTAGCCAAACACTGTGCGAGTTGAGCCATGCGCAAACTCGGCTAATTTAAAACTTGCTGATTGGCGCATCTTTTCTTTTTGTTTTAAAACTGCAGTTAGGAGGGTTTTTATCAAAACATCAGCTTTTTAAACTGGCTGTTCAATGTTTAATTTGTTTCATTCTAAGTTCCAGTTTGGATGGGGAATCGCCTACTGGAAGCAGAGTGGGGATGGATGAATCATGCAAGTCAGCTGACACCCATTCGAACTAAAGAAGAACCAGTACCGGAGCGGGTACTGAATATCATATTCGGCAACTGTAACTGTGGTTGCGAGAAGAGATGCAGGTGCAGAAGAAACGGTTTTCCTTGCACAAGTATGTGCGGCTACTGAACAGGACAAGGCTACAAAAATCGTATGGACTACTCTGACTCGGATAGCGATGGCGACGTTGAACCTTTGGCAGACGTGTTATCATAGAAACATTAAATACCTACAAAATTTAAAGAACACTGTTTTACTTGTCTTAAATTGACACTAATATAGGTTCTATTTATTCAGATCATGCATTACCGTCAAAGATTTTGGCCAGTTAGGAAACAGGCAGTCGAGCTCCAGTGGTAACACAAAACAAGCTATCTAAGTTTTACCCTTAATAATGTATTTCTGTTGCTGCTTATGCCTATATTTCACGCTTTGTGTTATGAAGTCTTCTTTGATTAATTTTTTTTATGTCATAATAACATTTATTATAGTTTTAGATCAATTTTTGTTTGTCGCATTTTCATAATTACTATTATTTCTCAAGAACCACAATTGGTCTATAATTATTAATTTTTAGTGTTTCGGAAGGTAATGCAGCCTGAATTACGTAATTTGACGCAAAAACGAATACATTCAGACGCTCGGTTCAGTCGCTATGCTTACAACTCGAAATATCCACGATGGGGGCAGTTTTTTCAAAATGGCGGATTTTCCCCAAGATGGATTTTTTGGGAATTTTGGGATATCAATCAGAACACTATTCTCAACATTTCTACCAATTTTCAGCTTGATATTTCAAAATGTCCGGGTCAATGTCTAATTTCCCTGGACAATTACTATATATCTTAAGTTTGAATAGTAAAATTGGAAAAGGTGTGTTTTATATCAAAATTTTGAGTTTGATCAATATATTTGGTTGATATGTATTTTATTTTTATTTAGAGTTGTAGGAATATATTTTCTGTTTAATATGAATCTAATATTTATGTGAGTAATTTTGATATTTTTAACTTTATTGTTAGTTTTGTAAAATACGTTTATAATTGGGTTGCTTAGGAACGGAGGTGTCGGCGAGTGTGTTTATTGATTTCACTCCCCAGGGAAGGCAAGTGTCTGTTTAAACAGCGCTCGCATCAACCACACGTAATGTGATTTCAAGTATTTATAGTCAACGTATGTATGTATATGGATAGTATGAATTAGTCAACGGTTTTTGGCGGGAATTTATGGTGAGAATTACCGTTATATTTTAAACAAAGAAGTATTCGATCGGATTGCGGAGGAGAAGGTTGGGAGCTTCCGTGCTTCGGGCACGTCCCGCATGGGAGGGTGGGATTGCTTCCCGGCCGCACGTTAACCATCGGCCGGAGGAGGAGATGAGATTCCCGCGCTCTCGGACAGCCGTCCAGGAGAAAACTATTTCACTCGTTCGTCGACAAATTGAACTGGGAGACTGATAGAAGGTTAATGTTTGCAGCCGTGCAACCGCACATATCGAAAGGGTTACGGACTGAAGGTAAACGGACTCAACGCAGATTGGCATCGGGACCAGGAGCGAGGTGAGCCGGCAGGGCCGAGGCAAGACTGGGCAACGAATATATTTACGGAGGATGGTGGCTGAATCTCCCATCGGTCGCCGATCATAGTTTTCAAGACAGCACGTCGTGGTAGCTTCTTCAAGCCAGCGGGGATCTTTGGCGCAGTGATTCCCGGAGTGTGTTAACTTCTTCGAATCGGGTTTGTCTGGATGGAGAAAATCCGACCCCCGAGCTCCGCCGGACGGGGAGCGAGTTCCATGCCGAACGGGACACTGCATGGGGTAGAGAATATCTGGCCGTCTCCGCTGCTGGGAAACCCTACTCATGCGTTATTAAGTCTAATGTGCACTAACGTCGCTAAGTGAAGATTAACGTCCACGGTTATGAAGTGAATTTAAAGTGTTTTTGATAGTGTTTTGTGCCACGTCATTGCCTTGTGTTTTCCCGCCTGACTGTGTGCTTACCCCTGCACTGTCTTCCCGACGGGGTGATCGACATCAAGTCCGTAAGGTGAAAAGCCTTATTGAGACAGATAAAGAAATGATGTAAGTAATTACCTTGTGTAATTAAAGTTATAGACAAGTTTACGAATGAATCTACCAGAAGAAAGACTTTTAGTTTAGTCAACAATGGATTTTATGTTAAGGTTAGGACTCTGAAAGAAATGTCAGAAAATAGAAAGTATGTAAATTAAAGTAAAAGGAATATTTTGTTGTTTAATAACATAATTCTTTCATTAATTTCTCCTTTTGTATTTTATTGGAATAGTAACTGATTATTGTTTGTAAAAGGTATTATCTTAAAGATAATTACTTTGTTTATTAGAACATAATTGATGGTGCACCATGGGGATTAGAAAGGGAAGGTGTGAGAAATTCAATTTTTAATCCCTGATAAAATTAAATTAAAACTAACATCAAGGCTTTGAAATATTTATATTTTTATTTTTTTTCATTAAAACCGAAAGTTAAGAGTATGTTCTTTTGTTGTGTGTAAGCACGTGAGAACAATGGATGTGTTGAACACAGCATGAACGCGGACATTCAATTGTTAATGGTGAATCCTAGAAGATCGAAAAATGGCGGTACGATGAAAACCGAAATAGCAAGGATGCTAAGGTTTTAAAATGGGAATCGGA
>JAFIDM010117319.1:0-14415 GCA_023159025.1 Thereuonema tuberculata
CTAACCCGGACCCTAAGTGGAAATGGAAATAACCGCCAGGTTAAGCATACGACGTCAGGCAAGAACTCGTGATGTGTCAGAACTGTCAGAACTCTCAGAACTCTGAAGATGGAATTATGTATCGCCGCTTGTACGAGATACAAGCGTGGCGGCGAGTTTAAATTAGACAAAGTGCTCCGATTAGAACTACAGGATTTTGCTTAAGGATTCTAGGACAGAATTCGGAAGGAACTAACAGCGAAGGCAACGCTGGATACAGAACAATTAAAGGAAGGAAATAATTTGACTGAACGCAAAAACTGTTAAGTGACGAAATTATTTATTTCCTATTTTGGATTGGGAAAAGACTAAAAGAAGAAACGGTCTGTGTGAACGTAATTTAGTCGACGGAAGGGAATAATTTCAACGAGTATATTAACATTGAATTGTTAAAGGAAAATTACTAGAAGATTATTTATGTGAATCAACAATAAATTATTCGAAGCGTGAATAATTTTATTAGTGAACTTTAAAGAAATTAATCAGCGAATTAGCCAATTAATTAGTCAGCCTAATTCAAGTTCATCAAAAGTAAAGTTTCAAGTCTAAGTGACGGAGTGAACTTTAAGGTTGTGCATTCTAGTAAACAAAAAGAAAACATTATCGTGCGCATTAAGCAGTAATGATTCTAGGAATTATTGAAAGTTTAAGAACTGAGCCAATATCATTTAGTAAGAAATTATTAATTCATACAAGTGAAAAACCATTAGTTTATCGAAGTGAACTTTAGTGTGTTAGTCATTGATGTATTAAGTGAACTTAAGTATTCACACAGGTGAAAGGTCATTGACATATTCAAGTGAATTTTAGCTAAGCATGCAAGTGAAAACCATTAAATCGAAGCAGCGAACTTTAAAGGCCCAATAGTGATAATTAATTTGGAAGTTATATCTGCTCTGCTGGAACTTTTATAAATATAGTTATTGAAAGTAAGCAACTATAAGTATTTTAATAAAAAAAAAAATACCCTGATCGCTTCATCTTTTCAGAGAATATTATTTATTTACTTCTAATCGCATATAATAGTTTTCTGTCTAATATTCAAAACATAAACGGTAAAACTAATTATCGTAAAGAAAGAAGGCAAAAATTAAGAAAAACAGAGATAAAAGAAATGAAATTAACAAACAAAAAATTACATCTCTCCCGGCAGCAGACTCGAACTTCGGAACCAATGAGTTGCAGGCCAGCGAAATACCGTTAGTCCACGATAACATGATACCAGTGAGTTAATAAGACGATATTTGAAAATCAATAGAAACAACGCCGAATATCTCGAAATCTGTAGGCGTTGGCGCCAAAACCGATATATATTTTTGAAGGACTTCATGTGTATTTCATCTCAGAAAAGGGCTCTCAGAATTGAAAGATACAGGGTGTGTCGTCTTCTTGTTAGTCAAATTTGTATCAAAATCAAAAGGATCTTAATCATACATGAAGCTTTAAAATAGCTTCTTAACTGAATGTAATATTTTTTTAATTACTTTAAATTTAACAACAAGATCACAGACAGTGATGTACATTTCCACTTAAAATTACGTTTTAAAACTATTTTGTTTTCATTCTTTTTGTCTCCGACACATATTAAGTTCTACCAAAAAAATAATACCCTGTTTTAGCGGGCATAAAAAATATTGCCTGTCTATTCAGAATACCATCGGAATAGCCTTCTTTGAATAAAATAAAATAAAGACGCACTTTCTGATGATGATAGCCTATGTTACAAATGTTTTAAAAATGCGACGATGATAACTTGTTTTCTTTAAACACAAATAGCTTTTGATCTTTAAAGATAAATCTTTAAGGAATTAAAAACTTTTAAGATTTGAAGTAAAGAAACTGTGGAAAGCGATTTCTTGAAAGAAAAAGTAATTCGTGTATGTATTGGATGCATATACGAATCAAGAGTCAAACTTTCCCATACAGATATATTCAAGAGATATACAGGTCATTTACTATATAAAGAGAAGCATTATAATCTAAATATGTAAAGGGTGGCCGGCAAGTTCTTATACCCCTTAATATAATAATAACATAATAGAGGGTATCAGAACTTCCTGGCCACGCTGTATATTGACAGATTAATGTGCAAGCAAAAATTAAAAGATTAGGTAAATTGAATAGGTTTTATAAAATCAGGGGAAATACAAAAAGTTTAAATTTCTGAATAATGAAATTTAATTAGGAGTGTTTAATGTTAGATTTTAATTTCGATGACAATCACAATATTTTAAATTTTAAATTTTAAATTAAGAAATTCATGTAAATGTTGATAATTCATAATAAATTCATTAAATTAATCAGTTTTGAAATAAGAATCAATTCTAAAAAATTGGTTTACTCTATATTACTTATTCAACATTTATTGAATTATATATAGTAGTTCAGACACACATGTCTTGAATTACTAATTTATCGGACACGAATATTTTCCTATACAAGTCATGTCAACGTATGTTGTATTTTTGGAAAATAATTAAAATTATATGATGTCTATGGATCTTGGTAGTAATTGGAGCTATATTGGCTTTCAGTGGACATTAATGTAGCGGACTCTACATTTAAATAACTACTACGATTAAATTAACTAATAAATGATCGAATGTTGGAACTCGGTCAAAATTTAAAGTAATTAATCATAATAGAAATCTAGATGAATATGATCGCAGAGCGAGTAAATGATTAACCTTGATATTCACAAAAGAAACATTCTGACATCAAAATACTAGACATAATTTATTTAACAAGATACTTGTCTAAAACTAGTAATCATAATACATCTCTAACTAGAGAAATTATTAAGTAATAGTTGCTACGAGAATTCATTAACTTTGAATTCAAATAAGCATAAGTCAATTACACATATCAAATACTATTCGTTCAATTAACGCTATATTCAATTAAATAATTGAAATCAACAAGTATCTATAATGTATGTTCTAATATCAGATACAACATATGTTCGATTGAACTTATCAGAATAAAAATCTGGAATTCATTCTATACTTAGTCTTTCATCTGAGTATGAATTCTTTAAACTAAATATTCATAATATCATTGAGCTTAATTATTATTCAATTAAACACTGAGGACATTATCTTTAAATTAAGATTACAATGTGAATCTTAAAACTCAGAAATAAATTAATTGACATACATTAGTGTCACATCAAATTACTGATTTCAATATATTGAACGCTATGACATTAATAACAATAAGTTAACTTTATAACTTATCTAAAGCTCTCTTAAAATGAATCCATTAAATAATCACTAATTCCTTGTGATTAGATTAGCTTTTACATTACAACATATGACATATTACTATTAATACAATAATTCGAACATATCTTATTCGACTTTCTAGATTGTCTCTTTATTATACTCAAAATGCCAATTCTTCGCTCGTTGATAATCCGTCGTGAAAGATAACTCAAATCTTCCTACCTTATCAGTGAAGTTCTATGATGATAACATGAATTTCATCCCTTGGCAACGTAAGGCATAACGGCGTTCGAACCATCTCCATGTCTGTCGATTCAACTTTCAGTATTCGACCAAGAGAAAAAGGTGTTCAGGACGCTTGACGATATTACCAGTAAAGCTCTCTCCAATATACAATTATCGGCCCAAATTGTATGACTCTAATTTGATGCGGGCATCTGATTGGACTTGTTGATTAGCCGGCTTACCGAGATTCCCAGGTAGGCCTACACATGTCTGCCGAAGCCTACTTCAATTTGTATCCCAAGCCGTTGATGAAAATGGATGAATCGTACATCTATTCTCCCGCTATCGGACAAGTGCAAATCACATTGCCAAAATCATGGCAAACATCAGAGGTTTCTAACATTATCTTCGAGTGCCTCTGACTTCAGCCCAACATCCTCTAGCTTTACATAAGCAGAACAACCATGTTCCATCACCCAGCGCCAACTAGTGAGTGATAGCGTTAAAACTGCATAACAACGCTTTTACATATGATATCAGAAACAAAACATTCATATCATATCATTAACAAACGTGAAATAAAACAAAATGAAAGTACCATATTTTAATTACTTCCACAGTATACTCCCCCTACTTTCTTTTCTGTTTTATTTCTAAAATACACAATTTAGTATTTACTTTAAATTATTATTAAATGTAACATAATACAGATTCTATAATTAAATACAATTACAGTATTAAGCACTCGTACTATCATATTCATTTAATTTTCTTTTCATGTTTCCCAAAAAACGTGAGAAATGTTGGAAAAAAAATAAATAAAGAAGTTTGTTTCCCCTTTAATTTTTTTTATATCTAGTGGAAAAATCAATTATCCTTTTTTCACCTTACATGAAATCTTCAAGTAGACGACGTTAAACCGAATTTTAGCATAGCAGATCCCAGTTTATTACTTGCTACCGGTTTCGTCAGTACGTCTGCAATATTTTTGTCACTTTGTACATACACGGGAACTATTTCTCCCTTTTCCACATAATCTTTTACGACATGATATCGCAAGTTGACATGTCGGCTTCTTTTCATGTTGTCTTCAGAATTAGCCAACTTGATTGCAGCAACATTATCACAATACAGTTTCGTGGGCTTGGCAACTTGACTGTCCTGTCCTATTTCGTACAAGAAACTTGTAATTGACTTGATTCTGTTGCAGGCTGCAGCCATGGATAAATATTCGGCTTCCTGGGACGATTGCGCAATGACGTCCTGTCTAAGAGTTTTCCAAATCACGGCTCCACTGTTCATTATTAAAACGTAGCCACTCGTAGATTTGCTATCTCTTCCCGAGTCGTTCCAAGTTGCGTCACAGAACGCTGTTAACTTCTCCAGGCTCTTGGAATATTCTAGTTTCGAATCGACAGTGCCAGAGAGATATCTGAGTACTCTCCGAAGTGCTACCATGTCGACTCTGCCAGGTTTGCTCACCTTACGTGATAACGCATGTATCGCTAGGGTTATGTCTGGTCTCGTCGTGTTACTGAGATATGACAGACTTCCCAATACGCTGCGAAAGATATTGTGATCTTTCTCGCTTAACGGCTGACTCTCATTGTCATCCGTACCGTATTTTCTGCTTACTTCTGCCGGAGTTGCTGCACTCTTACAATCCGTCAACTGCTGATCTTCTAGAAGTCTTTTAATAAAAAGTCTTTGTGACAATGTCACTCTTTGATCTTCTCGATTATACTCAATCTTCATCCCAAGATATGAATTAATTTCACCTAGATCAGTAACGCCAAATCTTTTATTCAGGTGGTCTTTGATCTCTTGAATCTTTTCCAATTTGGACCCGAAGATGAGTATATCATCGACATGTACGTAAATGATAATATGGTGGTCAAGTTTTCGTGATTTGAACACGCACACGTCCGTCTTCGTGTTTGCAAACCCCATCCTTATAAGTTCAGCCTTTAACGTCTTGTGCCATGTTAGACCCGCTTGCTTCAATCCGTAAAGTGCTTTCTTCAAGCGTAGGCCTGTCGAATGTTTTCCCTTCCTTTTCACGCCGTCCGGAAACTTGATGTAGATGTCTTCCTCAAGATTACCATTTAGGTACGCTCCTTTAATGTCGATTTGATGTATGAACCACCTATGTTCTATTGCCAGAGCCAGTAAGATTCTAAGGTGTTCAACCATCGGTGTGGGCGCGTACGTTTTTCCGTAATCGAGGCCTTCCCTTTGTGTGTATCCACACACCACCAATCTGGCCTTTCTCTTGATCAAATTTCCTTTATCATCGCATTTGTTCTTAAAGATCCATTGGGTATCTAGAGGGATTACGTGATTCGGGACGACCGCTTCTTCCCACGTGTCATGTCCTAGGATGTTCGATAACTCACTGTTAATGGCCTTTATCCATTCCAGCTTGGAATCACTGCTCACAGCGTCTTTGTATGTCTGAGGTTCGTCTTCGACAACCGTGTAAGCATACTTCTTGATACTTCTTGATCTCAATTGCATGGTAGGCGTTTCCGGTCTGTTTACAGCTTCTTCTGGGTCACTGCTGGCATCATCTTCATTGCTGTCTTGATCATGGTTTCTGTCACCAGTGTCATTATCAGATTCACCATCCTGATCGTCTGATGATTCTTCGATGATCTTCGTATCAAATAGGCTCGTGTATTGGTCATCATGTGTCTTCTTAATGTTTAGAAGTTCAACGCCTAGTTTGCTTTCATCTATATATGCGTTCTTGGTCTCATAGATTCGATTCTTTTCAGGGTCGAAAATCCTATAACCTCTAACCTTTTGCGCGTAACCTACCAATATTCCTTTCCAGCATTTGCTGAGGAACTTGTTCTTAACTTGAACGCTGGGCTTCTTCACGTATACTAAACTGCCGAATCTCCTCAAGTGTCTGACGGTGGCTTTGTGGTATTCCGGGAACCATCTTGACAACGGTATTTCGTTTCCAATCGATGAGTGAGGAATACGATTGAGAATATAATTTGCAGTGTCAATGGCGTGGGGCCAGAATGTTACTGGTAGCTTGGCATCTATTAAAAGCGTTCTCGCCATTTCCTGGAGTGTTCGGTTGATCCTCTCCGCAACTGCATTCATCTGGGGACTGTAGCTGGAAGTAGTATGGTGCTTTATTCCCCTTTCTCGGCAATACGTGTTGAGATCAGTATTGTTGAACTCGGTGCCTTGGTCAGTTAGTATGGCCTTCACCTTCTGCCCGGTTTGTCTTTCCGCAAAAACTATGAAAGCTTTTATTCTATCATTAACTTGTGTCTTGTCACGCAATAAGTAGACAAAGCTTCTCCTGCTGTAATCGTCCGTGATAGTGAGGACGTATTTGACTTCTGTCACGTTATCTATCAACACAGGCCCGAAGACGTCAGAATGAATCAGTTCGAGAATGCCTTTGGTTCTGATTCGATTCAATCTTCTATGTGGTATGTTGGTAAGCTTGCCTTGTATGCAGCTATCACATGATAATTTTTCCTTGCAATTTATCTTGTCCAAACCCCTAAGCAACTCGTTCTTGGTAATGATCCTGATCTTGTTATCGGAAAGATGTCCAAGGCGATCATGCCAGAGTTTGTGACTGTCCATTGAAGATACATTTGCACTCGGCCTCATATTGCGATTGACGATCACACTGCCTCTCATGATATAGAGTTGATTCATCACCGATGCTTTCAGTAGGACTTTATTGTTCTCGTCTTTAACCAGATAATGACCTTTAGATATAATTTGCTGGTAACCCTTTTCATCTATCTTGCGGGATGAGATGATATTCTTCCTGATCGATGGGATGAACAAAACATCTGTCATTGTCCAAATGACACACTCGTTCTTACTAACGAAGGTTTTCAATCGAACGGTACCAGTACCGATCGCGAATACAGGCTTGTCTTGTATACCGAAGACAGACATTGTATCTTGAAACTTTCGGAATTCGCAGAAATGATTTATGTTGTGGCAAACATGGTGAGTTGATCCACTATCCATGATCCATTTGGTATCGCAATCGATTCCCTTTAAAGTACGATCATGCTGCGTCGATATGTTTGCTGTATCTCCACTGTATTTAGTCTGACCCTGTCGATTCTGTTGGGCGACTCTGCACTCTCTAGCGAAGTGACCCTTGTTGCCACATTTAAAACAGGTGAGATTTCTTTTATTATTCATTCCTTTCTTCTTAGGATTCTTGACATCTTTCCTGTCTGTGGTTAAACATTTCACATCTTGTTCGACCTTGGTCAACATGGCTTTATTGTCCATAATACGTCTGACATCTTGGATAATCTCATCGCATACTTCGGAAAAATTATTCAAAATCTTCTTGGCCAGGATGCTCTGAATACACGCATCCATCTCTCTCGGTAAACCTGTCAAGACCAGACAGCTCAAATCTTTCTGAGAGAAATCGCCACCAATTGCTATCAATTCACTTAGCATTAAACGCATTTGAGAAATTTTCTGAGGTATGGTCTCTATATCCCCAAAGTCAGTCATGTGGAACATTGTACGCTTAATTCGCATCACTTTCATATCGTCAGGTTTGTTGAATTTAATCTCTAATTCATCCAGCAGCAAGCGAGGATCGGATTGTTCAATAATCATTGAACGTACTACATCATCGATGTGTAACAGGATCAATCCATATGCCCTTTCTTGTTTTTCGCGAATCTTTCTTCTCTCTTTAGAATCAGCAATTTCATTGAGTTCATCATCAGTCATATTAGTCGATGACCACAAGCCACTATTCATAAGAATGAACTTGATGTACGACTTCCAACTTATGTAATTAGAATTGTTAGGATAATCTTATCAGCGGACGCCATCATTAGATTCCCCAAAATTGAATATCAATAAAACTTATGTGGTACCCATAACCATAAATGCTACTGCGCAGTGGAAAAATTGAACTCGCTCCTATATTTCTCAGACCAATGATTATGTTATTGAGTCACGTGGCCCTTGATTAAGGCGAGCCAATATTTATAGAGTAAATCGAATTGTCAGTCACCTAACAGTATTTTAAAAACTTATTTATTTTAAGCAAATAAATGTTATTCAGTTATCAGCAATGAAATAAAAAGGCAAAATGTTGCGGTATAAGAACATTGGCATTTTTTTAACTTTATCTCGAACAAATAAATAGAAAGATATGATGATTTGGTTCAGCAAATAAGAACACAGAGAGATATCGATAACATCCAATTAACATGTGCTTGATATCCGTTTCCTTTGCAATTCTCGTCAAACGAATGGAGATTGAGAGATCGTTACTTGTTCCTTCTTGCTTTTCGCTCTTAATTTATTGAGACTGGACGAGGTGTGACTATAACAAAGGCTGCACTCCATCTTGTCGCCCGCACTGTTATCTATCCAAAATGAATAGAGATGAACCCCAGTTAGCTCGGACATTGGTAATAAATATCATTCCAATTCGATTGAACGATTCAGAGGGTTTCAAGTAGCAACACCCAACACAGTGGGAGTAAGGCGATACAACGCGCCGCTCGCCCACTATATTAATTCCTCATTATTTCTGTAATCTTTGCAAGATGAATCGGCCGCAATGCAGATAACGGCGGTTTCGAATAGCCGTTCACGCAGATGATTAAAATCGTGTATTCTCCACTGATTCATGTGTACGTTAATCTTTCCATGCCTAAATAAAAGGGAAAGGATTTTAGGTTTAAAGGATGGTCGTAATTTGACCTCTAGCTCTGCAAAAGAAGACGACGAGCTTAAGATGCTCCCTGGAGTTTCGCTGTAACTTTATGCTTATCTTTTAAAAGTAACCTAAGTAGTTTGAAAAATAGGTGAAAATGATTTTTCAAGAGCAACTTAAATTAAGATAATAAAGACAATCAAACTAGTTAAGCAGACGTAGAAACTTTAATTTGGATTAAGTACCCGAACATTTGCCAACAATTAATTATATTCTGAATCCTTTTATACTTATAAATATACCTGTGGAAATTGTTGGGCTTTCTCGGAATTCTCGAAATAAAAAGAAAAAGAAAAATTTTAAAGTGGTCTTTAAATACAAGCATCATCGTTACAGATTCAGGAATCTATTTAATTTTGATATTATCTTAAAAATTTCAAAATGATAATATTTAACTAATCGTTAATGGAGAACTTATTCAAATTTCTGGTTGTAATTAATTTGATGATTTTCAAATTAATCAAGCGGTCATTATCAGAAAAGAAGGAATAAAAAGTAAGTTGACTTTTCTACATATCACAATAATCCATTTCTAAATTCTTAAACCTCAATTTGGCTTTCTATCAAAAAAAAAAAGATAAAAAGAAAGTGCTTCCACAGAATCATCGAATTTAGGCTAATTGTCTACAAATTACTTTCTGATATTAATTATCTTCTACTAAACTGAAATTCTTCCTCTGACTTCCGAATTCCTAATAACTTTAATTAAAGGATTACCGAAAGATCACGAAATGCAAGTTTATACTAAAACGTTTTTGGGTAATCTTACAAAAAATTAGAATATTAGGCATTATTCTCCGAGAAATATTTTCCAAACAAGCACTTTATCCAATTAAAATTATTTTTTTTACTTTCCAGTAAGCAATAACGCATTTAGGACAAACTTCAATTAGAAAGCTTCGTTCAAGATCAAACATAGGTTTAAGCTTTCAGTAAATGTGAGTTTACTTAAAGTTGTTCTAATTTCTTCAATTTGAAGTAATATTTGATTTTTTTTAAATAAATCGAACATAACATCAATAGCCTTACAATAACATCAGATTAAAGCAGTTTTCAAATAGGTTATTTCAATCCACAATTTATTAGTTTTAGATTAGTTATAATTTATAGAATTTAATTAATAGTCTTTGAAATTATAAAGAAACATTGGGTAATTTCATTTTTAAATATTAGGATAAATGGATGCAACATTTGAACAAGCGCAAAAATTCGATCAATGCAAAAGCTTATGTATTACATTTTATGGAATGAAGATTGTTATATATCAAAGTAAAGATACAATGCTGATCATTATCAAAATTGATATCTTTCAAAGATCGTTAGTCACATGATGCAAATTTTATTCGTTACGATTAGTCGATTGACATTTATTCAAAATTAATTTTCCGCAGAATTACGTTGAGATAGCAAGCAGCAACAATTTTTTATAAAGATTTCACACCATTCGCGAGTAGATGGAGCAATAATCTTAAAAAAAGCTATTTTGGCGCTTGGTCAAATGATAAATAACATCATCTAAATATTCATCACACTACACTTTTATGGTATCTTACACCATTTCTTTCTTTTTGACTTAAATTTTTACAGTCTACTGTTATCATGAGTTTTTTTACGAAATCAGTAGCAAAGATGATTGTTACTGAAAATCTCAAGGTTGACGACAAATTTATTATATTTAGATTGAATCTTTCTGCAATAATTAACTATTTATTACTTAACTGTAATACTTAATAGTTTATTTCATTAGTTGAACGAATGGTAAAGTTGATTCAATGTTATGTCGAATTCAAATAAAATTTCCGAATCTTTTTACCTCAGATAGACTTAATTAAGCAACATCTCTAGCACACATTTGTCGTCTTAATCAAGAACATCTACATCATTTTCGGCTGAAATCAAAATTCATTGATGCTATTTCAGCTATCAGGAATAAAGCATTGCCGTAATTTAATAAATGGATCAATCTTGGAGCAAAAATGCAAACTGTTGGAATGTTCATTAAGATAGTTAGCAATTCAAACTAGAGAAAATTCCAAAATAAATCTAAATCATATTAGAAGAGGAGGTTAATAAGATCCTGAAGAGCAAAATTTTCCTGAAGCAAAGATAGCCACAATCAGGCTTGGGATCCTGCAGAAAACATACCGTATCAGGATGCAATATGTCACAAACACACAAATACTTTGACCTGCCTACATAGCTATTTTAATGGTCGCATTGCAAAAAAAAAAAATATATCAGTCTTGTAGAGCAACGTTTTTTCCTTCAGATGATACTATTCACAAGCAGATTCAGGTAGACTATTTTTTATTGGCTTTAAACTTTGTAAATTTTACCTTGCGTGCCAACAGTACCAAATTTTGAAGAGATCCTGCAGGGCGATAGTTGCAAATTTGGCAGTAACATGTCTAGCCCAAGCATAGTGCTTGTTCAAAATTTCAAGTCCATACCTTTTTTTGCCTGGAAGTTGTTAGAGTCTAAATATTGTCAAATTTTGTGACGGGAAGTCACAACAAATTTTTATGCACACTTTGAGTCAACTTGTTTGACTGAATTTTGCATCCATAATGTTAAAATTAATTTTATTGGAATCAGCAGGAAAAATTGTGTAGCATCTCAAATTTTTAGCCATTTTTATAAGTTAATTTCAATTTTATTAGACCCCAAATGTGGCATTTCGTTTAACGTTGTGCGAACATGGACCGACTACCCTTCAGATAGGGGGGGGGGGGTCTAGATCAACAACTATTGAAGCTTGGGACCTCAAATTTTGGGGAACCTAGTTTAACACCTTACCGGTGCTACAGCTAAAATTTGAACAAAATTGGAGACAGGATGGCGGGAACTTTTTTTAATTTTAGACCACTTGGCATGGAATGACCCTTACGTAGCTGTAACTGCTTCACTAATTAAAATTCACGTTGGGCAACACAGATTTTTAGAAAGGTGTAATGCGGAAAAATAAGAATTAGCAGAACACTATTTAAAATCCATGCATGAAGTCCTATGGTTTAAGTAAAAATATTGAATTTTTAAAATAATGATGTTAAAAGAAAAATTAAAGAAATGTTGTTTATAAATAACAAGAAATGTTTAAATAGCAATAAAAGTAAGGAGGTTGATTTACTAAGTATTAGTTTAACTGCAGAGGAAATTTTTAAACACACTGCTAAAACAACAATAGTCTTTATATTTTCAAAAATAAAAAGCAAATTATGGTATTGCTTTAAGTCACTGTTTTTTTCTTATGTTGTGTCTATCTTGCAATTTGTTTATCATGTATTGCTAACAAATGGGTAAAATTTTTATGTTAAATGCCAATCTTTATAATATTACTTATAATCATTTTTCAGTTCTACCAATTTTATAGTTTAATGGCTGTGATGGTTTTATGTATTCTTACATTCCTTGCTTAGAATCATTGTTAAACACAATATTCTGTTATTTTTTCATGTAGAATAAGCTTCATAAAAGAATACAAATACACCATTCAAAAGCAAATTTTCGGGATTTATTAGAATAGGTCTTTGCTTTGGAATGGTATGTTTGTGTTTTTCATTATGCTTTTTAAGCATAATTACGAAAGATTCAAGATATTTTACAAGGAATAACAAATTTAAGATTGCGTATTCGCTACATTTTATCCCAATTCAAAAAATAAAATAATAATAAATATTTAATTAATATATTTAATTAATATATTAACGTGTGTCATATTAAAATTTAAAATGGTTCAAGAACACACTTAAAAATAAAGATATTTACAATAAAAACATGATACTTAATAAAATCCCGGGAACCGGTTTTCAGACCCCTCTGCGTGGACTTTCGTCAGCCTAAAGATTCATGCTCACGTCTTCCTTAAATATATGGAGCTCAGTCATCAACCAATCCACATCGTTATTCAAATGATTTACGTAGAATTTTGATATTATGTATTTTTTTGATGCCAATTTTTTAATACTTTTTAGCACTAACCATTTTTTTATTGTTTAATTGTAATTTTATTTTTTGTTTACAATTTTATTTATTTTTTATTTCTTAAGTTTGTTTAAAATTTTTTTCCAATATTCTCTTCCTATAATTTTCAATTTTATGTTTAATGTTGGAGTTGTTGATATATGCGGGGATATTGATATTGGGAATTTTACTATTATAAGGATTTAGCACTTTAATAAAATATGATTCTACCGCTTCACGAGCTGTCAAGTTGGTTTGTTGTCCTAAAATAATCGTCTGTTCGAAATTTGGTTTATGATTATAATTTGTACAATGTTGGCAAATTAATGATGCATCTTTATCTTTTGTTTGTATCGCATATTTATGGTTATATAAGCGATCTTTAAGTTTCCTTCCGGAATTTCCAATGTAGAAACAGCTATTGTTGGTGCATGGAACTAAGTACACACATCCTTTTTTTTCCTCTGTTGGTTGTTTTTTTCTATAATACGGTTTTGGAAATGTTATTTTATTGGTGAGTTTGAATGCTATATTTATATCTGTATCTTTAAATATTTCCTTTACTTGTTGTTTTAAATTAGGATGGTAAGGAAATACAGCATACGACGTATTATTTTCTTTAATTTTTAATTTTGGATTATAAATTTTTTGGAGGCTGTTTTTTATATTCTTATTTATATAAGATCTTGAGTATCCACATTGGATAAATTGATTAGTGATTAATTGTATATCTTTGTTGAATATTGTTTCAGAATCGCTTAATTTAAAGGCTCTATATAACATTGTATATAACAAATTCTCTTTATAATGTTCGGGAACGGACGAATTATGAGGGATGACTAACATAGAAGCTGTAGGTTTTCTATAAGGTTCAGTGATTATTTTACTTTCAAGTTTAATTTTGACATCTAAAAACGTTATCATGTTATCTTTTTGTTCTTCTACAGTAAATACAATATTTGAGTGAATAGAATTAAACTCTTTTAGTATCATCTGTTGATTACCTTCTTTTGTGATGATGAATAAATCATCAACATACCTTTGATAAAATAAAATCGGAATTTGAGTAGTCAGAAAAAAAGAATTTTCTACAAATTGCATGACTATCTCTGCCATTATGCTCGATGCTGGTAGACCCATGAAAATACCGGTTATTTGTTTATAAATTTTGTGGTTAGCAGTAAAGTATTGATTTCCAATACTGAATTTTATCAGATCTAA
>JAFIDM010117320.1:2392-14413 GCA_023159025.1 Thereuonema tuberculata
ACATTAGTAAGTTAATGCTTCCCAATGCTCCAAGACAGAATCCAAAAGGAATGAAATTCAGAACACATACAGACTTCCTTTCTTTCTAATAAATCGTCTGATTTTACTCAGATTTAACAGAAATACAGTAGTAAGTTAATGCTTCCAAGTTAATGATTCCAAGTTAATGCTCCAACACAGAATCCAAAAAATACGAAATTCAGAACACACACTGACTTTGTTTGTTACTAATAAATCGTCTGATTTTACTCCGATTTAACAGAAATACAGTAGTAAGTGAATGCTTCCCAATGCTCCAAGACAGAATCCAAAAAAATACGAAATTCAGAACACACACTGACTTTCTTTGTTTCTAATAAATCGTCTGATTTTACTCAGATTCAACAGAAATACAGTAGTAAGTTAATGCTTCCCAATGCTCCAAGACAGAATCCAAAAAAATACGAAATTCAGAACACACACTGACTTTGTTTGTTTCTAATAAATCGTCTGATTTTACTCAGATTCAACAGAAATACAGTAGTAAGTTAATGCTTCCCAATGCTCCAAGACAGAATCCAAAAAAATACGAAATTCAGAACACACACTGACTTTGTTTGTTTCTAATAAATCGTCTGATTTTACTCAGATTTAACAGAAATACAGTAGTAAGTGAATGCTTCTCAATGCTCCAAGACAGAATTCAAAAGGAAAGAAATTCAGAACAAACACAGTGTCACAAAAAAAAAAAATAACTAAGTATTAAATATTAATAAAAAAAAAAACTAATAAATCGATCGTGGCGGATCGGAATCAAAGTTGGCGGGAAAAATAACTAATAGATATTTCTTCCGAGAATCGGATTAAAATCAGCACTCTGCTACCATTCCGCTTTAATAGGATAATGGACGACCTGAAAGGATTAAAAGCTAAAGGTTAAATAAAACAAACGGAGTCGCTAAGCTTAAGAATGAAACGAAATCTTTAATTGCAATGAACAAGTAAAAAAAAAAATTAAATGGAAGTCGGCTTCGGTTAAAAAAAAAAAAAAACATATTTTCATCTCCTCACAAAGTACATAAAAGCATAATAATAGACTTAATGAATGAATAAATAATACATTGAATTACGGAGAGTGTCTTTTCTCGGGTAACTATTAAACAAAGTAGCGATCGAATTAACGATCTGGTTAACTAAGAAAATTATTTTAAAAATGTTCTTTCATTCTGAGAAAGTCTTTTATAAGACAAACCATAGTCTAATAAACTTAAGAAAACGAAACAGTTTAGCATAGTTCGTGTGTGTGTAGTTTGAGGCGTTCTATTACTAAAAAGTGTAACTTACGATAGTTCAAGTTGCACGTAACACACCTTGGGATCCACTGTTCACTGTCCTAACTGTTCAAAATCCACAAATAGCTTGCAGGCGAGGCACATCGAAGCACATTGATGAGTATACAATACTGTCGAGGCGTTGTTCTGGAGAAATCAGCGGTCGAGGAGCCTCGTCACTCCCTGAGAGAGCAGTTTCGGGGACCGGCGAGCTCTCGTGGCACACCGCTTCACGAGCACGCTGACCTCTGTCCGGGGTTTAGTTCATCGATCAGTATGATTTGTACCTGCAGTCTTCCTAGCACTTGCTTCGAGTCATCGGATCGCACAGCTAAGTTGACGCAAGGCGGATTAGCAGCGTTTCCCAGGCAGGCTCGCTGTGAAATGGGGCACTGCTCAGCCTGAGTCGAACGGCTTCGGCGATGGACGAACACTTCGGCATTCGTGCGGAGGTTAAAGTATAATAGCAAATGTGCGTAACCCTCGATGCCGGGTTCTCACACACACAGCTAACACTTAGAAATAAAATAAATGCCGAAATACTAAGTATAAAAGATAAAAATAAAACTAAATCGCACTTTCAAATCGCAGATTACATTCTTACATCTGTTGGCTAGCAACTCCGAAACCAAAATCTATCTAAAAATACAAAATTCTCCAAAACTCCAAACACATCTGCCAATCAACTTGCAGCGCGGGAAAGGGAAACAATATTACTAAACAATAAATGGATGAAGGGGAGACTGCCAGTCTGAATGAATTAGCAGAAAACATAAAAGAACGGATATACAAATTAACGAGGCTCAGAAAGGGAAATAAACTCACAAGGAAAATAAAGGAAAATTAATAAAACAGTGAATCTTTACGCTTTTGGAAGGAAATAAACGAAGGAAAAGAAACACAAATAAATAATAAAAATGGCACGTTTCTTGAAGGAAAAAAAAACCACAGGGATAAAAAAAAACGTGACAACAGACTTCGTTGTTTCTTAATTAAATGGTCTGCTTATACAAAGATTCAATAGAAATACATTAGTGAGTGAATGCTTCCCAATGCTCCAAGACAGAACCCAAAAGGAAAGAAATTCAGAAGAAACACAGACTTGGTTGTTTCTTAATGAATCGTCTTATTTTACTCAGATTCACTAAGGTATTATGAATCAAATGAATTAAATGTGACAATGAATGAACTAATCTGAGAAATATGGTGGGTTTTAATTAACCTGTGAAGAAAAAAAGGAAATTACTAAAAAAATTTAAGGAACCATTGAATTCAACTCATAATTTACGAATAGCCACTGCTACTGTTTGTTAAGTGTTAAATTAAGAATTTGTGTGGACATTACTTAAGTATGAAGAAAACTTAAATGTACTAAAATTTCGAAAGAAACAACGAACTTAACTCACAAATAACTCTTACGGAATTAGAACAACTTTAATTAACCTTAAATAAATACTGAAATTTACTAGACATTCGAAGGAGCCAAAACGAATTTAACTCGTAATGTACCAAAAGCCACTTTTACTATTAAGTAACAATAACAAATTTGGTGAGGAATTTTGTGGGCTTTATGTAAACTACGAAGCTTACTAAAAATTCGAAGTACTTCAACTCATGATGTATCAATAGCTCCCTTTACTATTAAATTTTTATCAAAATTTTGAAGGAAGCAACAAATATAACTCATACTGCATCAAAAGCTGTTGTTACTAACAATCTAAAGTGAGGAATTTGTTGACCGTTACCTAAACTCTAAAGAAAACTGAAATTTACCAAAATTTCGAAGGTAACAATGAATATAACTTGTAATGTACCAAAAATCCAGTGTTCCTATTATTAAGCTAAACTGAGGAATTTTGTGGGCTTTCATTAAACCAGGAAGAAAACTGAAATTAACTAAAAATTCAAAGGAATCCTAGAATTCAGCTCTTAACGCGACGTCAATAGAAGAATCGACGGCCCCCTGGTGGGGAATGCTAAAAAAGAGAAAAAAGTTGCAAAAAAGTTAAGTTAAGTTACCTAATTTCCCCCACTCCTCCCCCCTTATTATATATTTAAGTCAAGTTACCTAATTCCCCCCACTCCTCCCCCCTTATTATGTAATTCTGATGTCTCCTCCCTCTTATTATGTAATTTATGTAATTCTGATCAAAAGTGTTCTCAAATGCTAAGTAAAGTTACTGTATTATTTTTACCCCCCCCCCCCACCTACCTCCGATCAAGATAAAATTGAAACATCGTTGAAATGTATCGAGTCCGGCCTCAATGTCGACCTGCCGAGATAACTTCACTTAACATGGCAGTCAAAAGGTACCTTCCGACAAAAAAAATGTCGTGTATCTCTTTTTTCAAACACAAGTAACAAACTACCAAAATTTTAACGAAACGGAATACAAGATGATGAAATTGAATCATCATTGGAATGTATCTAGACTGACCTCAATGAATATATGCCTACATAACTTCACTTAACACGGCAGTTAAAAAACACCTTCCGACAAAGAAAGTGTCGTGTATTTCTGTTTTCCAAACACAAGTAAGAAACTAACAAAATTTTAACAAAGCGGAAGGCTAATTTAACTGAATGTTTTTTCCCAAATTTAAGTAAAGTTCACAATAAGTTATAAATTTTACCAAACCGCAAGACACTAATGCCGCCGAAACGGTCATTTAACATTGCCTTTAAGATTCGTGCGGTGGAATACGCGAAAGAAACTTTCCGTGAGGCGGCCGCCCGTCATTGCGATTTCGGACGACGAATAGCAGCGAAAGGTAAAAAAAACATTGCCATTTATCTTTAAGAACTTGAAATAAAGTAGCTGTTTGTAATATTAGCCGGTATTTATGTGTAAAAATATTGCGTTCTCAAGGTTGTTGTTAATAATGACCGGCTTCTAATAGCAGCCGGTTTCCGTTAAGCGCCGGGAGCCGAGGCTAGTTTTGCAAATAAACGCCGGGGGTCTCTATAGAGCATATACGGTACTTTTTTTTTCCCCCTCAAACACATATAAAGTTTGCACAAAGTTACAAATGTTACAAAAACGAAAGACAAATTAACTGTTTATTTTCCCCAAATATAGATAAAGTTAACAATGAGTTACATTTTTTAACCCAAAAGGAAGACAAGTTTGTTAATTTTTTTTTAATACAAAGTTTGCAATAAGTTAAAAATTTTGTCAAAACGAAAGACAAGATTACTCAAAGATTTCCCTCAAACACGTACCGTATAAAGTTTGCACTAAGTTACAAATGTTACAAAAACGAAAGACAAATTAACTGATTATTTTTTCCCAAATACAGATAAAGTTAACAAGTTTGTTAATTTTTTGTCCCAAACTCATACAAAGTTTGCAATAAGTTACAAAATTTGTCAAAACGAAAGATAAGATTACTTTTTTTCCCCCTCAAACACATAAAGTTTGCTCTTTTGTAAATGTTTGGATTTTACAAAGATTGTACCGAAACGATACAGTAAGTGAATTCTTATTTAGTTGTTAAAATAATTTTGAAAAATAAATATTTAAGTAATGAAGCGAACTTGTATGATTTTTCATTATAACAAGAATTGTATTTATTGCTTCAATGTGTTGAATATCCTTTAACTATAATATACAATTCATCAATTCCTAAAGTTAGTTACATTATCCATCCACTTAAGAATGTACTTCGTAACTGTTTATCAGGTCCATTATATTTAAGTTTCAAAATCTAAAAATCTTAAACTAATAAATAAAATTAAAAATAAATCTTAAAATAAGAATCATCCCCATGAATTTTCCCTCATACACACTAAGTATAAAAAAACATCACTTCACCTAGCCGATAATGTGTTTTATATCTTTACTATAAAAAACTGAGGATATGCACTACACAACTTTCTAAAACTGTTTGGTGCAAATAAAAACAGTAATGATGATACATTTCTGTAGAATTTCATTACAAAGATTATTCTCAAGTATATTGAATTGAATAATCATTTAAGTTTCAAAAAATCTAAAAACAATAAACTAATAAATAAAATTTAAAAATAAATCGTAAAATACGAATCAACCCTACGAATAATTTTCCTCATGTTCAATAAGTATGGAAAATAAATCTTATGAAAAATATCGAATACAAAATAAGTCACTCGATCTTTTAACCATTTATTTCTTAACAATATACGAGACCTAAACTATTTAAGTACTGGTAAATCGGTCAGAATAGAAAACAAGTCTTATGAAAAATAAAGAATCTCCCCGTTTCTTATCAATCTTAAGTCGGAAATTAGATACCGCACAAGTTTAAAGGCTTAAAATTTCGAATGTCCCAGCTGACTCCTCATATAAGATAAGCATCAAGACTTTTAAACCAATAGCAACCAATTCTTCTTTAGTGTTGAATTCGAATATACAAGAACCAATAATATTCTATCTTTCTTTTATATTTTTTCTTCCCGTCATGAGCAATAAGGCTAGACTTCAACTCAACAACACACTATGTTGGATAGCAGCAACACGCTTCACGGTTTTTCCAAGTAAGTGACTAAAAATATAAAATCGCATTTACAGCCGAACTATTAGTATTTTTTTTTTCTAATTCGTTGAGTAGACTTTTGAATCCTCTATTTCTTTACTTTCTCATTTTCTATAAGGTCGTGATGTTTTAATTTGACGAGCTCTTCAACTATGCTTCTATTTTCAAATAAAAACTATTATAGTTTTGCGGATGGGAGTGACGGGTTTTGTGACTGATCCTATTAACCCTTTGATCAATAAAACATACAATATATAATCTAAAATAGATCATTGAAGTCTTAATCTTATACAAATGAATCACTCTTAATCTTATGAAAAAACATTAAAATTAAATTGAATCATTCATTTAACCTTATAAAAAATAACGAATAACGTAAACATCTATAAAAGTTAATTTAATCTGATAAATTCCTAACTTCTTTCATTAGTAAAATACAGGGTGATTCACGAAGAAGTCTTAATCTTATACAAATGAATAAATAAAATTAAAAATTAATCTGATAATAAAATGTATTCTATCCTGATAATATACATGTATTCTATTTTATAGATTATAATAAAATCAAAAAAGAACGTTCCTATGCCTTGACTGTACTAATTTCATAATTTAAAAACATTAAACTGAAAAATAAAATTAATCTGATAATAATATACAATCTAAATTAAATCATCATGAAAATTAACGAATAAAAACGTTATCATTTCATTCTGCAAGTCTGTACATGTTTGAAAACGTCATCAATCAAAAATTAATCTGATCTAAAATAAATCATTAAAGTCTTAATCGTATGAAAAATAACTATAATATAGAAATGATTCATCTTAAAACAACAACCAAAAGACATAACGTAATCGAACCTAAAGTTAGTTTTGTAATCTAAAATAAAACTGAAGACTTAATCTTATGAAAAATAACATAATATGAATATAATTTTTATTTATAAACATGTTTTGAGCCCTAGTGTCCTACATCCACAAGTGCCCTCAGCTTACCCCAGTGCTCCCTACTCCTCACAATCCCTCCTTATGATGTGCTTAAACATGTTGTCTAATTAAAAAATTAATAATAGTATTCAATAATAGCATCTTTATTCCTTTGATTACACCTCTTTATGTAAATGATATGCAACTTTCGGTCTGGAGTGCCGGATTATACTAAATCAATTTACTTAATTCTCCGCTCATCCCCCCCCCCCTTATTATGTAATTCTGTTCTAAAATGTTCTCAAATGCAAGTGAAGTTACCTATATTCCTCCTCCCCCCTGAATAAACGCTAAGTCAGGTAACTAATATGTCCACTCCTCCCCCCTCATCACCCTCCACCCCCTCCCCCGATTTTGTTAAGTCAGGTGACCTATATTTTATATTATTCATCTCCTCCGTCTCCTCTTCCCCGCTCCTCCTCCCCTGAAAAACCCTCGGACAGGTTAGCTAATTACCCCACTCACCCCCCCTGATCTAGGGTGCCGGAAAATGATGGGCCAGTTCGCCCTAAATTGATGATCTAGGGTGCCGGGTACACTACTCACAAGATGGCTCCACTCGAAACTCCAAACAAACTATTATACCAAAACGAAGCTCATGAAGGGATCGGGATTTTATATATCTGAGCCATCTGTTGATAAGTGTGATAATTAAGACGGTAAACGACTTGATCCGCAATTGGTTCCTGATCCACAACTGGTTCCCTCACCTTATATCTTATCGTTATACAGTGTGGGGCAGATCTTACTAAATATTAGTAGCGACAAACGAATTTAACTCATAATGTAGTGACTGTTACTATAGATGAGTTGACGTACGATATTAGGAGGTCTTTATTTAAACAATACTGAATACTGAAATTTACTAAAAAATTTCAAGGAACCATCGAATTTCACTCGTAATGTTCTCTTTTACTGCTAATAGCCTGTGTTCATGGTAATCAATTAAATTAGGAAGCCTTTACTTAACTATAATGAATACAGAGAATTACAGATATTAATAAATCAAGTAGTTGCGACCTGTGAAAAATTTTTGAAAAACACAAGATTGAAAAAGATGTTCTAAGCTAATTTTTTTAGAAGCCATGACTTTCACAACAGCCCATACGTAATTTGAATATCTGCTTATTTGTTAAAATAATATTATAATATTGTTAAAATAAAAAAAAATAAAAAATTGATTTACCACTTTCGTAGTAGCCAGTGCTGCGGTTTCTCATTATGAAACATGATGGCAACCTGCTGCCCTAAAAGAATAGGCTCGTCGAAATTGAGGCAATATTAACGGAAGTAAAACAAATGCCACATTTTTGAAATACCCTGAAATTTTTGAGAAACACAAGATTGAAAAAGATGTTCTAAGCTCATTTTTTAAAAGCCTTGACTTCCGCAACAGCCCACATATAATTTGAATGACTAAGCCAAATTTTGTCAAAATAAAAGAAAATAAAAAATTGATTACCAGTTTCAACAATAACAATAACGAATGTCCAACAGCCAATACCAATAATCCTGTCTGGACAACAATGATGGCACGTGCTTCGTCATTGTCCCCTACTTATTGAGTAGTGAGAGAGTGGCTACACAGCCGAAATTATGTAAAAATCGAGGTTTTACAAACTCTAATAAATTTTGACGCATGAACTTCATGCATTTCAGTGTAAACTTCATTTTTGTAGGAAAGAAAATCTCAATACGCTGATAATAATTGTGTAATCGCAATCCGTCGCTGTGAAGTGGGAAGAATATTTGAGACGCCATGTTTAAACATGGGCGTGACGTCATGCCTGACGTGTTCCAACGCTGCACTGGGATTGGTTATTTCAAATTACAAATATCCGTACAATTTTTGCCTATTAATAGGATGATGAAGCAAAACGAATTCAAACTCACAATGTAAAAATAGACCCTTTTTACTAGTAAGAAAGCTAAAATTTACTAAAAATTCGAAGGAACCATTGAATTCAAACTTTAACCTGTTCGAATGATGTAACTAATCAAACGAATTTGGTGGGTTAATTGAAATATAAAGAAAACAGAAATTTAATAATATTTCGGAGGAATATACGAATTTAACTCATAATGTACCACTGAGGCACCACTGCGCTTCCGACAATTAATAGCAATATACGAAAAACCACTGTTACTATTAATGAGATAAACAGAGGAATTTGGTGGGCTTTAAACAAACTAGGAAGAAAACTAAACAAGGTAGGGATAGCAATTAGTAAACCAATCACAATGCTTCGCAACGTCTTCTGATACATATAAGAAGAAACAAGCAGTAAAGTGATAAATTGAAGAAACTGTTGGTAGACTTTGTATTTATTTATTTATTATACTAATATTTATCGCTGCCAAAATTCATTGGATTCTGGCCGTCAGACCATCGCCTGTCAAATTATACAAACTTTATACAACTTTATACAAAGTATGAGGGATCACAAACTATACTGAAGGCAAAAACTTTGGAATGACAAAATTAAAAACCTTTAAGATAGACTACTTTTGAATGAATATATTGAAGAATTTATTTGAAAACATTTAAAGAATTTTTCAAAAAGATTAATTATAAGAAGTATAAAGTTACCAATTGGAATTAATGTAAACGACTGTGTAAAAGAAGTTTGTGGATGTAATGAGGTAAAAGTAATGTATTTTAAAAGAATAGTCTATTTAAGAAAAGCAGAAGAGATGACGAAATGCTAGCTATATAGAATGGGGGTTTCAAATGTAAAATGAACGCAACCTTGGCAAAAATAAAAATAAAAAAAACGCGAAATTTTTCGACCCTTCTTAAGGATTTGGCGATTTTAACCCGGAAGGACTATTGTTGTGATGATAATGACTTAGTACGTTTTTAAAAGGAGACGAAATGTCCTACAGTTTGAGACCAGAACCATATATATGAACCTAATAGTTTCCGAAATACAACGTTTCAAAATTTAGTGAGTTTTGCGAACTTGGAAATTGTTAGCAATAATGTGATGTTCTGTGGGAATATTGACCTTGTAGGCTGATGTTCCTCAGAAAAGCAATGAAATATGTGATAAAATAACACAAAGTAAATGAAATAATGATCCTTAAAACCTAATGTTTGCAATTGACAGTGATAATAATAAAAAACAGAAGACAAGTAAGAACATGTTGCTCTCTTGGAAGGGCCCGGTTGCGCATCGGCGGTTTCTCCACTGGGAACGTCTGCAGTTGAAATAACGATGTCTTCCAAAATACAGTCTCCAGCATTTCGAAATGTGACATATCGTCGCTTTCTCGGGAGTGCAAAACTACCTCAAGTGCGATGTCCGACAAATAGTCGCATGAGGAAACGAAAGAACATATAAACGAAAGAACAATAGTCCTTCCGGGTTAAAATCGCCAAATCCTGAAGAAGGGTCGAAAATTTCGCGTTATTTTGGATTTTTGCCAAGGTTGCATTCGGCGCTCGAGGTCGAAAACTTGGATCTTACATTGGGATAACATCATAAACAACTCAGCAAATTTTCAGAACTACCCGATCTGACCCACGGTACCTCCCTTTTCAGGCGACGCGACGGTTACTGGACTAAGGGGTGTATATTGGAAATACAGGCAGGACCATAAAAGAACGGCTTCAGGAACATGTGCGAGCGTTTCAAAGTTCTTAATGAAAATTAAGAGGTTAAAAGAAATTTTGCAATTCAAATAATTGTCTCTCCGATTTTAGTAAAAAAATTGTTTGGTTTTGCTGTTTTCTTTGTTATTAGGATTATTTAGTAAATGTTTGTTTTTGGAAGGAAGGTTATGCTATTTATTTATTGTTGTTTCTACTATATTTTTTGTTATTATTAAGTCTCTTCCTGGTTTATTGTTTAGTAAAAGTTTATTTGGAAGGTTATGTTTTATTGTTAATATATTATATACATTTATTATTATTTTGTTCAGTTGAGAATAGTTTGTTCCTTTCTGTATTTAAATAAAAACCTAGTAAAAGTCTTTACGGTAAGTAAAGACGAAATATCGGTATCATGGGGAGTTTGAGTATTACTTTCTGCTGCGATTATTTGCAGTACGCATATTAAAGCACAGAGACGCAACAAGAAAATGGGAGATGCGAAAATAACATGATTTATTCTTGATGTGTTTAAAATTTCTTTCCATGAAATATACAATGCCTTATGTACAATATTTGATGCTTTCTATAATCGGGTACAGTTCTTTGTTCCACTGTCCTTTCGTTTATCAATAATAATACTGCAATGTATATCTACTTGATAAGCATTAAGTATAATCAGAAGCACTATTATTCACTATTATCTAAGATCACACACTCGCGAGAGTTAATCTCACTAACACTATAATCTACTATCATATAATAAATGCTTTTCTATGATCACTTGTATGAATAATATTATGGCTTTTCCTTACTCTAGTGTGATATCTAAATAACATAAATTAGGCAATTCACTTGTCTTGAGTAATATTACACTAATTTCTCATTAATGCTTTATTCACCCTTGTATGGAAAATAACCAACTTCATAATTCATATAAAGTTAATTCAAATTAATTATTTGGCTTTTCACTATTATTTTCCCCTAATGTGAAATAATCTGGGGGCACGGCAGTGCCCCCGCCAAGACGAGCCGAAGGCAGGAAGGGCACTACGTACCTTTTCTGGAAGTGTTTCGTCGTATTTTTGAACCCTCATAGCTTCGGCATAGATAATACTAGAGAGCTCAAATTTTCAGGATATGATGCAGTTACCAGACTAATGAAATACGCTAAGTTTCATTTATTTAGCTTTTATACTTTAGATTTTATTAATACCTAAAATACGTCGATTCCGTCACTCACTGACTGACTGACTCATGATCATCAAAACCTCTAGGGTACTTCCTGAAGTCCTAGAAAGCTGAAATTTGGTATGCAGGTTAGGATTAGCACACAAACAACAAAAAAATTAAGAAATCCGTAACTTTCACATTCCAACCCCTCATAAAGGGGGGGTCTGGTTATGTATTATCGAAACCTCATAGCTTCGGCCTGGATAATACTAGAGAGCTCAAATTTTCAGGATAAGATGCAGTTACCATACTAATGAAATACGCTAAGTTTCATTTATCTAGCTTTTATACTTTGGATTTTATTAAGATCTGAAATACGTCGTACCCTCAATGCTTCGGCCTAAATAATACTGTGTAATAATGTGATTTCTTATAAAAGTGCAAA
>JAFIDM010117321.1:0-14413 GCA_023159025.1 Thereuonema tuberculata
TCGTGTGCTGCTCTTGTTTCTCATTTTGTTTTGTTAGAATATCTTCAGCTCGTTAAATTAATTGCAAGATTACAAATAAGATAGTTTAAAATATTTTGCAATTCAGTTAAGAAATCTTTTTTTATTAGTATTAGATGGTTTGAAAATAGCTAATATTTCAAAATCAATTGTAATATTTCTTACAGTGCATTTTTAATTTTCACGGATAATTGCATAAATATTCTTTTCCTTTATAACGAAAGTTTTTTCTTAATAAACCAATAAACCACCATCTTTTTTGCTTTCTCTTAATTTATAAATCATATTAAAAGACATAAGTTGATAAGAGTTCTGGTTCTCCTAAATTTACATTAATTTTAACAAAGTATTATAATATCAACATTATTAATGATGTTTTGTATATCCAATTTTAGATAATCAAAATTATTATAAATAACTAAGTGAGAAGAGAACATTCAAGTAGTTTCTTTTTCATTTCATTTTCAATTCCTTATAAAATATGTATACTTTGGTAAGTTGGAACTAATCAATATAGATCTTAATTCTTTCCTTAACTGGTTGCTTTCTAAGATAGTTGTAAAAGATTTTGCTTAGTTTTTTGGAAATATGCATTTTTGTCCATTCAAACATTTCAGTCTTTAATTCAAATTTTTATAAAGATGCAGAATTTTTCAATTAAAAAAATAATACTTCATGTTCCTAAATTAAAAGGGAAAATTGCAATATCATTTTCAAACTTTGTTAAATAATGCTTTTTACGTAAAATCTCGACGGAATTTTCGAAACAAAAATAAAACCAATGGAAGGTCATTTGCGTTATCAGGAATGTACTGAAACTATCTCGCCAGAAATGACTGCGTTAGATATGTCTTTATAGTAATGAGTGTTGAATAATTTTTTACTTTTCTGCGATATGAGAATTTCGAAGTAGTTTTCGATAGTTACATCGAAATAACAAAATCAGTACCAGAGAGAAAAAGAAATTCTTCAATAAACTTTGAATAAAAATTTAAATACGGAAAAACGTTCTAAATTCTCAGAATCTTTAGGAATCATCCTTATTTTCCCCCTTTTTCAGTTTATTTACTTGTAGTTCGAGTCAGGGGCGTATAATGAATTTTATTTTGGGGAAGTGGGGGGGGGTCACACGTTAGGGAAAACTCAGCAACAATCCAAAAAAATAACTTCATTTTAAAAATTTCGGGAAGCCAAGATTTATTCAAATTGCTACCGAACCAATTATATATAAAAAGATTTATTTACACATTTGATACATTTCATTTGATGATTTTTTTAAACAATACTAAACAATAATAATGCCTATAATATTAGTGATATACAACAGTTCTAATTAATTAAACCCCTGTACGGGCTACCGCCTTGACACGGGGTGTGGAGAACGCAACTTTTTTATTATTACATAATTGCTTTTGTATTTCTTATTATAACAGACCACTTCTCAATTACATTATTTATAAACATACATAAATTTATGTTACATTTCCCTTCGTATAACATTTTTACTATTATCTCTTTCTCTTTATGTTTCTTTTTCAGTTTTAACCATTTATCTCTTTCTATTTTAATGGCCAAGTGCAACAAGAAAAAGTTTAGCCTTTGTTTCAAAATTGTGTGAAAGGAAACAAACATGTATAAAAAGGAAATTTATTCAGAAATTTGAAAAAATTTCTTTTTATTAATGTTTGATTCCTTTCCCACAGTTTTAAAACAAAGGCTACGTTCAGAATGCAGCCATCAAAGTTCTTCGAAGTTTGGTGCACTCGGCTATAAAACTTTCACAATATAAAATAATATGTTCCAATGTTAATTTTCCTAAATTGCAAAATTTTCTTCTTTTTTGTTATACATATTTAAATTATTATAATTTCCACATCTTATTTTCAAATATATCTTTTTTATCCATCATTTATCAGTTCCATTGATATAATATTTACACGAATAATATAATGTATATTATTCGTGTAAATATTTTCACACAAAATATTATCAGTTGGCGCTATTATTTTATGCCTCAATTCATCCCACTCGTTATCCTCCATTCTTTGTTTTATTTCTTTAAATACCTTTTTATTTACAAACATAAAATTTTCCTCCATCCACTCATCTGATAGACCGATACTATTTAAACATTTTGAAATTTCATCGCTCTATTTATTTCTTAACCCATTTACTCTATCATTTTCCATATGAATCCAAAACTCTTTTGGAAACCCGTAATCTTCCATCTCACAAATCTTCCTAATATAATTTACAGCTTTTTTCAATTGAAGGGTAAGCATTTCTTCAAAACCAATTTCCATTCTCACAATATAATTTGGGGTATTCCAATTTAATCCTAATAGAATTTTCATATATTTTCTTTGTACAGTAGAGCCGCGATTATCCGCGGAATTCGGTGGCAGGAGCTTCGTAGATAAAGAAAATCACGGATAACCCGAAAAAAGGCTAAAAATGAGGTGTAAACATACAAAAAAATATTTCACCTTAAAAAACTACGTTTTATTGTACAAAAAACATAATATCTAAAACTTTTAAAATCTGTACAGTAAAGCACAAACCTTTGCTTTACGTTTGCATCCACAAATTCCGAGAAGGCCTATAGGATCAAAATCACAATAAACTGTCATTAATTTTCGATCTTCGCACTGAAGGGCCTATTGTATTTTCCCTGTTGTTAGCTAGGATTAAAATTGTCTTTTTTTTTTGAGGTTCGTAATGAACAAAATTTTACGCGGCACTCGCGGATAATCAGGGCTCTATTGTACTTTTTCTAATTCCCTTCTTTTTGCCCACCCCTAAATTTCATATGATTGCCCCATATATCATAGAGCTTTTAGCTAATTTATTAAAGAGCCACAGATGCGTCTTAGGTGAGCCTATTACCGTCGTTTTGATTATTTTACTAGTTTCCACTGCTGCAAATATACCTTTATTAATTAAATTTTTTATCTGACTTATTGGGCTATTGCATCCATTCATCAAATACCTTCGATAGTTATACTCATTTACTGTTTCAATTACCTTTCCCTCCCAAAACCATTCTTCATTTTTGCTTTTTTTTTCCCCATTTTCAAGAATAACAATTTTTGTTTTTGCAAATTAATTTCTAATTTTAATCCCTTCAAGAATTTTGCCGTAACATTTATCTTCTCCTGCATGTCTATAATACTATTTGATATTTTTACAATATCATCAGCGTAAGCAAGATATCTTATGTTACTTAGCCCCATCTTAACAGCTCCTGTACTTGCCTCCTTCAACTTCTTTTCTAAACCTTCTATATATATAGTAAAAAGTAAAGGGCTCAGTGGACACCCCTTTCTCAGTCCTTTATTTGACGAAAATTTGACTTGATATGACAATTCATTTTCTACCTTAACTTGATATTTTGTTTTCTTGTTTTGGAAAGATGCATTTTTGCCTATTTAAACATTTCAGTCTTTAATTCAAATTTTTTACTCATGCAGAATTTTTCAATTAAAAAAATAATACTTCATGCTTAAATTAAAAGGGAAAATTAGCAAAAACATTTTCAAACGTTTTTAAATGATGCTATTTGACCAAAAATTTCCACCGAATTTTCGAAATAAAAATAAAAACAGTAGAAGGCCCAACGTTGGCCATTTGTTGATACTGTAAGCGATTGGTGAGACGTGGGACTAACACAGTGTTTCTCAACCTTTTAGTACTTGCACCGTAATTTTCAATCACAATTCTCATCGCCCCCCCCCCCCCCAGAATAATTTTTTTCTAAACTGAAAAGGAGGATGCAAATAAATTGAATCTGTTCAACCCAAAAAAAAACTCCAAACCTATCTGTTCATCCAAAAAAAACCAAAAAAAAAACCTCCAAACCTAGTTTTTTAATAAGATTTTTTTATACTCGATATACTCGCCCCCCCCCCATTAGTTTTATCACGCCCCCTTAGGGGGGCGCGCCCCACAGGTTGAGAATTGCTGGACTAACAGTTTGTGTTATATAAATTATGTTATCTTATATGAGTTATGTAAACAAGGTAGGAGCAGTATTCGTAATAGCGATCATATAATGTCCCACGGCTTCTATACAGAATGAACGTTGAAATCTCAGAATCTTTACAAATTCAAAACCCACAGAAAAATAGATTTCTGTTTCTGCTCTCTGTAGATTTGGGAGATCCCATTATAATAAAAATAGACCAATCATTGTAAGATTTCTTTCAAGAAGAGAAAAAGAAAATTGGCTTGATATAACGATTCATATAATAATTCCTGTTAAAGTCAATATAAAACATGAAGAAATAAATATTTATAATATTTCTCTTTTCTTCTTCTTTAGGTGCCTTCTCCACCAGGGAGGTTGGCGATCAACAGGTACCACAGTTCTCTATCTCTTGAAACATGTGTGATGTCCTGAGCATCATGTCCAATCACGCAGATCATCCATCCATCTTCTTCTTCTTCTCCCAACGCTTCTCTTTCCTTCTATCTTTCCCTGAAGTGTCAATTTAGGTATCTCATATTTTACATCTCTCTGTATGTGCCCACAATAGGCAAGTTTTCTTTGGTGTATAAGTTTGACGATAATTCTCTTGTATTTAGCAAAATGAAGTATTCTTTCATTTGATGACCTGCTGGATAACTTATCTTTAACATTCTTCTTAATGACCACATTTCAATTGCCTCCAATCCTTGTTTAATTCCCTTCTTGAGAGTCCATGATTCACATCCGTATAAAACCCTGCCGTACACCTTTCTTTATCTGTATCCAATTAGTTTGTTCATCTTCCACCGGAACTCTAGTCTTTTGGTTCCAATTAGCATCTAGTATTACTCTTATATCCTTTGTGTCTATTCCTGTTTTCATCAGTATTTCCATTAGAAGATCATGTTTGATATTGTCAAAAGCTTTTTCGTAGTCAATAAAGCAAAGGTAGAGTGGGATATTCATTTCTATTGATTTTTCCGCTATTTGTGACAGGGAGAAGATTGCTTCTCTTGTTCCAACTCCACATCTGAATCCAAACTGAGTGTTGCCAATTCTGCTATTTACTTTTGCATATATTCTGTTATGAATAATCTTCAATAATAGCTTACTTACATGATTTATTAAGCTCAGTGTTCTGTGTTCCTTAGGTTATTGGGTTTGGGGTTTTTTGGGTATGGGTATATTTACTGATGTGTTCATTTCCTCAGGTGCTTTTCCAGTCTCATAGTAAAGTTTAACAAATGGGTCATTTCATTAATTCCTTCCTCGTCCAGATGCTTTATCAGTTCAATTGGTATTTCATCTGGACTTGTAGCTTTGCTGTCCTTCATATATCTATGATATAATGGTATATTTATAATATACCATACTTTAATAAAACTTACAATTTAAGATCAAATTCTAGAGGTGACCTATAACTTGAGAAGCACAGATGCTAGAATCGAGTTCTCATTGGCTATGAGCTAGTCTTAGAAAAACCTTTTTGACGAGGTCATGTCTCATATGTCATTCCTGAGATTTGAATTTTTCGCGACGGACGGACAGACAGAGAGGGATAAAAGGCTTCTCTTGCTAATCTCTGTAAATAAGCCTAAAAAAGAACAGAAATATTTCGAAATCAACAAAAGCATTGTAAAACTTATAAAACAAACTATTCAATGTTTAGTACTAAATAGCCTTTAGTATATCATCATTTTCATTAAGCTTTCTTTGTTATTTCGACTCAGCAGTAATATCAAATGGAATATACCATCCATTCTTAAAAGGCGTCTCATTAAAAGACAGAAAATTCCGAAAATTTTATTAGGATTCGTAATGTTATATTTGATGAGTTTTTCTCGGAGTTCTTTCAAATTTCGGCAGGTTTCTCTTCATTAATTTTATAGAAAGCTGAGGTTTTTGTTTCGGTATTTGATTCTCTATTTGGGTTTATGTTTTGTTTCAAATTTCTCAGTTATAGCATTATCATGTAATGATCAGATATATCAGTCTGTATAACGTTTCCAATAAAATAAACTACATTAGCTTTAGCAAAGCCATGGTCAATGCATGCTTTTGAGGTAGTTATATTTGTCTTAATATCCCTTGTGAGTTTGTTAATAGAATATGTTTAGCCAAAAGTATGATAAATCTCTAAGTATCCAAGAACAACAGGATTTATTGTATCGTCTAAAATATGAATGGTTATATCTCCCACTATAAGCATTGCATAATTTTTTGCATAAGTTACAAATAAGATAAAACAAAGTGAGAAAAAAGAGCAGCACATCAGAAAATAGATGCCTTTCTGATTCCAATATCGTAGATTACAAATAAGATAGTGTCGTTCTATTGTGAAAACCACGTAAGTCAAAATTTTTCAAAACTTTTTTATTGCAGTTTCAGATGGAAAATATTGTATGTCACCTATATTTAATGCGAAAAGTTGATAAAATTGAGCGTTTAAGCTCTAGTGGCGAATAAAGAAACCACGTAAATCAACATTTACATTGAAAACCTCGGATATCACGTACTTACTAAGACTGAAAACTTTGTAAATCAATTGATTTTGTGGAATTATTCTAATTTAATGAAACACCAGTTGTTTTATGTTCAAACCTACTAACGCCATTACTTAGAAAATAACAAAGAAATATAGTAAAAAAAATGAATGATGGCCGCCCTGTTTTCGTGAGATCTGCGCATGTATGATCGATTAGTCTGGTCAGGCACTTCCGTCTGATTGTAAGACGGACGCCGCCATTGTGCGAATCGCTTGTTACTTTGCAAAAGAGCATTGTATTTATCAATAATATATATTTATTTATTTATATAAATACTTATTATTAGCAACTGGTATTGAAATAGCGCTAAATAGTAGAGAGAAGTTTTAATTTGGGGTTATCAACATGTCTTTCTCAGTGAAAACAGATTACGTCATCCATTGTGACAGGAAAACATAATTGATCAGCTACCGGAAGGGCTGCGCAGTTCAAACTTCCGCCGGTCATCATTCATTGGGAGGACAATAGTTTTTGATGCCTACTGTGAAATTTGAGTTTGTTGACTTACGTGGTTTTCACAATAGGACGACGGTAGTTTAAAATATTTTGCAATTCAGTTAAGAAATCTTTTTTTATTAGTATTAGGTGGTTTGAAAATAGCTAATAAAGTTATTTCAAAATCATTTGTATTATTACTTACAGTGCATGTTAAATTTTCATGGTAATTGTATCAATATTCATTTCTTTTATAACATACGTTTTTCCATAGTAAACAAATAAACCACCATCTTTTTCGTTTTATCGTACTTTATAAATCATATTAAAAGACTTAAGTTGATAAGAGTTCTGGTTCTCCTGAATTTATATTTATTTGAACAAGTATTATAATATCAAACATTGTTAATGATGTTTTGAATATCCAGTTTTAGATAATCAAAATTTTTCCTTAAACTTCTAAAATTGAAAAATATAACAATTTAAACTTTTATTTTTATTTGATATTCTTTATTTGAAAGTCACGAGAATAACCAAAGATTACGTCAAAATTATTATAAATAATTAAGTGAGAAGAGAGCGATTCTAAATTATAAAATAAAAAATTAATAAACATATAAGTATTTTGTTTTTCATTTCATTTTCAATTCCTTATAAAATATTTATACAGTGGAAACTCGATTAACCGTCACTTTATTAGCCGTCACTCTCTCTTATCCGTCATCGATCGCAAAAACTACTTCTCTGTAAAATACGAAGCATTGTCGCGAAAAAAAGCTCGAGCCTCGAAGAAAAAGAAGATGATTGAATACAGCTTCAACATATAAACCTTATTATCTAGTAGGCCTACTGTTTCATGTTTCTATTATTATTGTTATTATTTGTTTGGTGTTTGACGATATCTATTTGTTACAGATAGATTTTTCATTGTGTTAATTTATTGTTTGTCTTTCGTCCAAAACCAGCATTCAAATTTCGTTACTGTACATGTTTATTGCGAAATTTCTCTTATCCGTCTATTCGGTTAACCGTCACAGTCCCGGTCCCGAATGTGACGGTTAATCGAGTTTCCACTGTACTTTCGTAAGTTGTAACTAATCAATTTATATCTTCATTCTTTCCTTAACTGGTTGCTATCTAAGATAGTTGTAAAAGATTTTGCTTAGTTTTTTGAAAATATGCATTTTTGCCCATTCAAACATTTCAGTCTTTAATTCAAATTTTTAATTCAAATTTTTATAAACATGCAGAATTTTTCAGTTCAGAAAATAATACTTCATACCTAATTTAAAAATGAAAAATTGCAAAATTATTTTCAAACATTCTTAAATAATGTTGTTTGACTTAAAATTTCCATTAAGCATCATTTTCATTAAGCTTTCTTTGTTATCTCAACTCAGCAGTAACATCAAATCGAATATACCATCCTTTCTTTAAAGACGTTCCATTACCAGACAGAAAATTCTCACATTAAATACTGGCCGTCTTATTTTAAACTAATCAACCAATCTTCTTAAGTAGAAACTGTAACTTGAACTTACAAACTCCATTACTTCGTCTTCAGCGACTGTATCAAACAGTAAATTTGGTTCTGGGAAAGGATTTTTCGCTTTGTTTCTGTTTCTATCCATTCCACATTCTTGTAGAGAGATGCCAGCTTTATTTCAATTCCATTCAACGTCTCTTAGATGGATGTAGGTTTTATTTTTTACTGATTTAAGCAAAGATTAGCATTTGGTAATTATATCATTCGTAAAAAAGTCAATAATCGTCTCTGAGGACTAACAGTCAAACCTCATTTCATTTTTTGCAGGCGTGCATCTGGGTTTCTTTTACACTGCTCGTGCTACAATCAATCCTATTTTAACCAGCAATGATGATGAAATTATGCTTTATGATGATGTAGTTCATTTGTATTCGATATATACTGAATGAGCAATTGTCAACGTTTTACAACGAATTTAAAATAAAAGAGAAAGAAAATAAAACATTCAGGAATATTGTTAAGTGAAAAGTATAGTAGATGTAGAGATGTTTAGTATTACAGTAAACAGATGTATTTGATTTGAGAAATCCATGTATTGATATTGGTGTTAATTTTATAGCCCGAAATTCATCGTTCAATGAAATTTGAATAGAGAACTGCTATCTGAAATAATGTATTAGTGAAAAGAAATCAATTTATATTGTATTTAAATAAGGTATAATTGTTCGCCTATCTTCGAGAATCTCGCGTGATAAGGTCCAGACATAGTTTACAAAGACAATACGTTGTTTACACATACGTATTGATGAAATTTTTAATGTTGCTTTGAAATTAGCATTCATTGATTGTGATAACAGCACTTTAAGGTTTGGATTCGGGATATACTGTATATTTCGAACCATTTTTTTTTTGAATACCGGCATTTCGTTATTACTATCACAATAACTACAGTATGCCTTATGGAAGGCCATCACTCAAAAACAAAATATATATTTAAACTATAAGGAGTGGTTTGGCACACTAAAACAAGCATTTTTGTCAAATAATGTATGTCCGCAACTGTCGCGTTTTCGAGATAGAGGTCAATGTTTGTTCGTTGACCAAAAGCCCAAAGAATGAGAGAGATTCCTTACTAGTAAGTGTGTGGTCTTGTAGCGTGTGGATTTGTATTTGTCCAGACATGAGCATTATGCACATTAAACACTTCCTCACATGTAAACAGTGCTTGAGGACATGTGCAGGAAAATCCGGCTGCACTGCACTCTGTTACATTGACCAGCGGCAGAAGTCTACGCGCCGAGCATATTCCTCAGCTTTCAACGCGTGAATTCTCTGTAAATAGAATGGGTGTAATTGCTCCTGGTGCAAATTTCCCCATGCGGTGGTTTGCTTCAGTTTCCCTACAAATTTTCCCTCTAGTGCTTTTGTTAGGACGATCCTCAACCTGTCGTAAAATGGAAATGCAACAATTGCGGACATATATTGTTTGTTTTAGTGTATCACCCCTTAAAGTCTGTTCTATGAATTTAGAAACACCCTATATATATCTATGTTTATTTATTGAAACAGACTATTTAGATTTTAATGTTTCTATTTCACTAACTATAGATGTTCTCCTTTTTTATTTTTACATACTTAAAAAAAAAGATAGTACTACTCGTAATAATTTATAATCACTGCTTCATTGACTTCATTGAGTTCAAAACAAGATTTATTTTTATCGTTTATTTGAATTAAGGTTCGAACGAAGAAAAAATACTTTTGTCATTAAAAAAAAAAACAGAAAAAATATTATAAAAGTGAATCTTTTTTTTTTATATATTAAATCAATGAACTGAATTATACCTTTCTTAAAATCCGGAAGTCAGTAAACAGTCAACCAATAAGAAGACTTGAAACAAAAGAGAACCCTTTGAGCCTGTTGGGGGTGGTAGGGGGGGTCCAAATCGCTGCCTAGTAGACAACGTGATATTTGAGCATGACGTCAAATTGTTGCAACTTGGAAATTATCTTCTATTCAAATAATAAATAGAGTTTGTTTGTTTTGTTTTTTTTCAAAAATATTTTAAAAATTAGCGAAATAATATTTGAAATAATAAATTTATAAGCGGTCTGTTACCAAAATAAATAAATAAATCGAAGAAAGGAAGTTTTCATAGATAATACTGACACAGAAATTATAAATTTCATTTTTATTTTCATCAAATATTACAAAGTAAAATTAGTTTTGAACTATATTGATTTCGTTTTTAATAAAGACCAATGAAAATTAAAGAAATGTAATGCTAGCAAAGAAATTGAAAAGAAAACAACAACACTACGTCCGTAATAATTCATAAATCAAGAAAAAAATCACATCTAGACAGTAAATATGCCTTCGCACTCTAAGCCAACATCAACGGGAATCCTAAACTGCTGTTTCATCCGTATTAGGAATCATCAGCAGAATTTACCCTTGATGTTTGGCTGAGACTGCGCGGAAGCTAAGGAAAGCGTTGATAAAATTCGTGAGTTTTTTTGTTTTGGGTTTTTGTTATTTTGTAGAAATAAGTGATGTTTTACCTGTGTTATAATAAATTGCTGATTTAAATGGTGAAAGGCACAAACAAAAATTAAAAATATGTTAAAAATATACATAAATTAAATTGTTTTTTGTAAATATGTTTAACATAATTTTAAGTTCGTTTAAACATATAAAAAAATTGTTATTTTCTAATATTTAATAATTGGTTAAATACAAAAATGATATTCTGTCTGTGAACGTTTAAAGATTTTATTCTATGAGTTCTTCTCCGATCTTTTATGCACACTTTAATTTATGTCTTCTTAAAAAAAAAATAAAAAAAATAAAAAAGTAAAGGGCTTAGAACCTGGTTATTTTCCACAGTTTCGTTTAGTTGATTTTTGAATGAATAATCACTTCATTTTCATTGAAAGAGAGTTTAGGTAATTAGATACGAAATTTTGTCAATGAAATCTTTTTCTTTTAAATACATGAAAATTTGGAAAGATATTTTTTAAGGAAAGTAAATTTGTGTTACCAGTAGAGTTGAAAAGAAAATTAAAATTCATTTTATCTTAATTTTTTTCCAGTTGTTTTCTAAATTATCGTAAGTGATTGACAAAACATAATATTTAAATCGGGAGAAAATTTAAATACTTCAAAACTTTTAATTTGAGTTAGAAATAGTTATTGAGTATTACACTCAAATTCCGAGTGCTCTGCAATCTATAGTGACTACAGAGTACAGTGCGGCCAACCACCAGCGTCCGCCATGTTTTTGCCAACTGGAGCACAAGCTTATATAGGCCACAGTAGGGATTTTTCACATTTTAACTAAATTTTTTGATTCACAGTTGTTCTAGTGCCTTTGATTGAATTTAATGTTAATTTGAGAAACACAGAAACATTTTTCTTTCAATTTTGCACCATAAAAACACTAAAATATATATATAAAAAATAAAACAAACCTTATATTTTGTGAGCAAAGCCTCTAATTTTTTTTTTTTTTTTTTTTTTGCAAAAATTAAATAAAAAATTTGAGCCATACAATAAAAATCAATTTAAGAAAAAATAAATTAAACCTTATATTTTGTGAGCAAAACCTTTATTTTTTGCGTCATTTATATTTTTTTTTATTGACACTCGTACAAAATACCGGTACTATCAGTTATTTGTTATATAAGACAATAAAATAAAGTAAATTTCTATTTGATATTGTTGAATTTTAATAGGGGAAATGGTGGAAATAAATAAAGGCTTTCTATTGCTTATTATCAATATTTTTATATTGAACAGATTTTTATAATTAGAATTATTTTTATAATATATTTTTATAATTATAATTATTTTTATATTTTATATATAAATTAATAAAGGCAAAAAAACGGATTTCAGAAAAAAAAACTAATCATTTACTACAAAGTAACCTAATTACATTCCTTATAATATAAGTTAACATAAAACTATAATATGTTACAATACATATACAACAATGAACAAACAATAGATTTATATACAACTATATACACAACAATAAACAATCAAATATATTTAATAAATGGCGTATAAAAAAATATATTTAAAAGAATTTTTGGAGGATTATTATCATGAAGTTTATTTATACTTATTTAATAATAAATATATTTTAAATAAATATTTATTAAGTATAATACTTGTAACAGATAAGTACATTTTTAATTTAAACGATAGATTTATATACAACTAAAAATTTACTTATCTGTTATAATAAAAATTATAAAAATAAATTATAAAAATAATTATAATTATAAAAATAATTATAAAAATCTGTCATAATAAATAATGATAATAAGCAATAGAAAGCCTTTATTTATTTCCACCATTTACCCTATTGAAATTCAACAATATCAAAGAGATATTTACTTTATTTTATTGTTTTATATAACAAATAACTGATAGTATTTTGTACTGGTATCAATAAAAGAAATATGAATGATAGAAATAAATAAATCAATAAATAAATAAATAAGAGGCTTTGCTCACAAAATATAAGGTTTGTTTTATTTTTTCTTAAATTGATTTTTATTTTATATGTCATATTTTTTATTTAATTTTTGCCAAAAAAAAAAAAATTAGAGGCTTTGCTCACAAAATATGAGGTTTGTTTTATTTTTTATATATACATTTTAGTGTTTTTATGGTGCAAAATTGAAAGAAAAATGTTTCTGTGTTTCTCAAATTAACATTAAATTCAATCAAAGGCAGTAGAACAACTGTGAATCAAAAAATTTAGTTAAAATGTAAAAAATCCCTACTGTGGCCTATATAAACTTGTGCTCCAGTTGGCAAAAACATGGCGGTGGAAACATTAGCTAATAGAAAAGAAGACCACTGTTGGCCACACTATAGTCTCTAGTCACTGTACTGCAATCGAACCTTGCATCCAGGTGACGTCATTGCGTTAGCCAATAGAAACCGTTTTGGCTGCGGAGTTAACCTTCTATCTTAAATAATCTTGAAAACATCGTACATGTGTTAAAAATCGTAAATAATTTTTTCCTTTTTTGAAATATGAGCATTTCTATTCCAATTGCTAGAAAGATACTTAATGCTGATAAAGTCACTTTGTGTGTCTGTTTGTTCTACAATAATATGGAAAAATATTAAGATAAAACTGGAAAAAATATTAAGATAAAATGAATTTTAATTTTCTTTTTATCTCTAACGATAACACAAATTTACTTTCCTTAAAAAATATTTTTCTAAATTTTCATGTATTTCAAAGAAAAAGATTTCATTGAGAAAATTTCGTATCTAATTACCTAAACTCTCATTCAATGAATACGAAGGGATTATTCATTCAAAAATCAACTAAATGAAACTTTGGAAAATAATCAGGTTCTAAGGCCTATACTTTTTTCTTTTTTTTTTTTTTTTTTTTAAGATTGACATAAATTAAAGTGTGTTTAAAAGATTGGAGAAGAACTCGTAGAATAAAATCCTCAAACGTTCACAGACAGAATATCATTTTTATTATTTAACCAATTATTAAATATTAGAATTTAACAATTTTTTATATGGTTAAATGAACTTAAAATTATGTTAAACATATTTACAGGCGTATAAGAAGCCGGCATTGTGAAGGGTTATTGGAGTTGCATGTAAGTGCTGATGACAGGTATTTAGAACATTCGTACGATTTGTTTTCAATCTATGACTTTCAGAAGACGAATGGAAGATTCTGAGCGCTGCCGTCTGTCGGACGCATTGAAGCAAGACAGTCTATAACAGATGTTGCTGGTTTCTTCGGCGTTCATCATTCCGTCATTACACGATTATGGAAACAATTCCAAACCAGCCAAACAGTTGTCCGAAGACCTATAGCCGGAAGATCGGACTCCCGCGGAAGATCGATGTATTGCTGTTGTTGCGAAGCGGAATCGAAGATCGACCTCCACACGTGTGACATCTATGGTTGT
>JAFIDM010117323.1:0-14411 GCA_023159025.1 Thereuonema tuberculata
AGCACTGGACTTTTTATAAGCACTGAACTTTTACAAGCACTGAACTTCTACAAGCACTGAACTTCTAGAAGCACTGAACTTTCTACAAGCACTGAACTTTCTACAAGCACTACACTTCTACAAGCACTGGACTTTATACAAGCACTGGACTTTCTACAAGGACTGAACTTCTACAAGCACTCAACTTTCTACAAGCACTCTACTTTAAAGTCAATCTGTTGGCGAATCCCTTCAAGAGGCCAAAGATTCCTAGGATACGAAGTGTAACAAAGATCTACGAATACTAAAGGCCTATAACGGGTATTTATATCATTGTATTAGATCAGTAATATTAGACAGAATATTCTGTAAAAAAGGCATGGGGCAGTCAAAGACATCTTGTATTTATTTTCTCATGAAGAAAATTGAATGACAATTCTGCTAAATAAACGAATAGAAATATGAGGTACAAATTAATGTTACAAAAGTGACATTTTGACTGTAATACCCTCATTTTTTCCCTGCAAAGTCAAAGAATTTTAGGTGAGTAAATGATTAACAGGGAGAGAAACAAAACTATTCCTTTGTAAAAACAATTTAGAAGAATGTAATCAGAATTTAACTTAGAATTACTGTTCAAAAAAGAAAACAAGAACGATAACTTTCCACTAAAGTTAAAAGATGTAAATAATGAGTCAGCAAAAACATAATTCGATATAAAAAAAGAAGCTTACCAAATTGGATTCTATCTGTTCGTAATTACGGAGAGTTTCCTTATATACCTTGGTTAAAACAAACGGCATCAACGAAGATTCTATTTCTACACAATAATATTCCCTATAATTAAATCAAAATAAGTTTTGTTATTAGTTGCAGAAACAAAGACAAAGAATAGAGTGAAGAAAATGTTTCATAATTTCAATACCAAATTCTTCAGATTATTCTCTAACCAAAAGATCCTATCAACAGACATCAATTACTTTCATATCCGGTTACTTCGCAGTATCAGAATGCCGCCATTGCTTTATCATCGCAGAACTGGTTATCTTAGAGTGAACACCAGTTACATAAAGATAACTTACAGAGCATACTATGTAGTGAATACCAATACCTGAATTAACCTTCAGGTTTGGACTTACCCCAAGAGTATGATCTCCTACAATAAAAATTCTGTGTTCTGGGTTTGCTTAAGTTGATAGCAGTTTGAAAATCAGACGTACGTTGAGACAGCTTTTCTATAATAAATAGCTTTAAATTCTGGACTTGATATAACATTGCAAACAATTGCAAATAAGCAGAATGGTTATTCGTGCAATGAAGCAAGCAATTGCCAACGTTGGGCAAACAATCTGTGTTACAGGGATAATTAACTTAAATCATTTGAAATTCATGTTACACAGCTTATCAACGACAGCTTGAAGATTAAGGGCAGGTCGGAACAATGAAATCAACAATTTATAAAGGATTACTTAAATTTTAAATGAAGCATTAATAAATACAATTAAAGTCAGATTGGGTATTTCATTTTCTTGCAGCAATTTATTGATTTGAAAATTAATGTAACTACAAACTTATTAATTTTCTGCATACATAAAATAGCAGCACAGCTCCAGAACAGCATTTAAATATGGATTTTCTACAGCACTTCTTCTAATAGTGCAATATATTATTTCTTTATATGGTTATTTATTATGTTTAACATCAATGAAAGTGTATTTATAAGAATATCTATATCCATTAAGTGGCGACTTGAATAACAATGATGATACAATAGACAGTCAGTTTCTTGTAAACACTGAAGTGACGTCAGAGACCCGCATAACACATTATTCTGCAGTAAGAATAAAGTTTCGGCATTCTTGTTCTTTCATCCTTAATTTAGAAGATCGTTGTTGATTTGAAAACAGTAAATATTTTAAGAGACAGAGGGGTAACTGTTCAAATTATTAGATTTGTTTATTTTCGATCACACAGCAAGGGTACATGAGATTGGTTAATGTTGAGGGTCTCATATCAACATGGCAGCCTCCAGTGCATCACACGCGTCTCCTTATAAATATTTCGAAAGTAATTGTAAAGGTCAATCGATACATAGCAGTGTGAAACAAATAATTTTAAATGTTTATTCCAAGTTAAGAGAATTGGAACAGCACCTGATAGTTGATGAAGTCATTCAGAAAATGACATTTTTGACAGGAATATCGGTTGCGTCTTTTTATGCCATTAAGAAAGAATTTCAAAAGGAGGGAATTCTACGCACACCAGACAAGAAGAGGTCCCGGAAAGCAAATACGGATAAAATTTGTGATTTATTTCAGTGCACTGCAATTAGAGGTAAAATCCATAAAATGTTATTTTTCAAAACGAAATACCAACAGTAGGAAATGTATTGAAAGAAATTACTGACGATCCGGAGTTGCCAAATATTTCCCGCAGTACATTGAATAGAACATTAAAATTGTGTGAATTTAGGTATCAGTCTCGGCATAGAAATTCACGATTATGTGACAGGGAAGATATAATCATTTGGAGACACAAAAATTTGCCTGCAATTCGGCAATTTTGTGAAGACGAATTTTGGAATCTGGACTACTTGATAGACGGAAGAACATCCAGTAGTCATTAATTCTTCTGATTCTTCTGTGATCGTACGAGCGATACGAACTCATCAATTGGATGTAAAGTTCTCACTGCGAACGGTGATTAATAAAGCTAAAACTAACCAAAAATGAATACAAAACTTGTCAAATACAATGGAAAAAATAAACAAACAAAAATAGAAATAAAATTAAATAAAAAAATAAATAAAGCAAAAAGAAAAAACAAAGTAAAAACAAAGGCAAAAAAGAAAATTAAATAATAAAAAAAAACTGAATAAAAAGAAAAGAAAATATTCTTTCGGATAACACTGGGAATCGATCCAACAAACTTCGTCATAAAAACTGAATGCTTTTATCCATTAGACCACCATGAAGTATGTGTTACCCGCCTCAATCTTTACAAGAAATGGACTGTAGTGGATCTTCTGCAATGGCTAATTGTCGATAAAAATAATTCACATTCTGTTTATGGAACACGACGATGTAATGTAGAAACAGTAACTATATCTGCATTCCAAATTTTTAAGAATTCAGCAGAAAGCTATATCCTTTAAATCAACCTATCATTCGATTGGCTGTTCAAACCATTGCAATAAATCGTTCGCTTTTTCAATAAAACCGGCATTATGTTTCTTGTAATATCCTTTTATTATTTTTTTTTATGAAAATGCTTAAGAAAGAAAGCAAAAGAAAGCATTGATCATTTGCAGAAGATTTCAAATTACATGTTAATTACGAATAGTTATCTTCTAGATAAAGAGTAATAAGATATCGGTTTAGTTACATAGGCTATCAGCAATAATTTTATATTAGGTAAGTGAACTTGAAATTAATTTTCAATTCAAATTATTTAATTCTGTTTTTGAAATCAATTATCTAATACTAAATATTTCAAATGCAAAACCTCTCTGTACTTGTGAGTCCTCTGTCTTGTAATGTACCTCTGAGTAAATAGGAGGCACTCGTCAATGCTGTCCAAATTGCGTAATTTACGACTGTACTAGAATAATAATGAATTGTAAAGATTTATCAAAATACAACTAAAATAGTTAAAAAATAATAGCATGCAATTTCATTTTTTTTATTTTAAATTCAATGTATATTTTGGCTTATTCTGATCCAAGAAAATAAACAGTTTTTAGTTTACTAGTGTTGCCTGCGAATAAAAACTTAAATAGCTCAAAATTAAGTATATAAATTAAATATTATTGAAAGGCTACCTAGTTGTACCTGGGGCTTGTTTTCTGAATCAGTTTACAGATATCCTTGAGGTAACCCTCTTCATAAATGAAACGCCACTTGGAAATGTCGACTTTCCCATTGTCCAGGCTAGTGAAGATGAAAGCACTCCAATTGCACTGCTTGGAAAAAAAGGGTAGGTAATGTTTTAACTGAAATTCAAAGAAACTAAGCATTTGTGTATGGAGTTTCGTTTTTATATATGGGATTAGATTTCATGCAATTAGAGTTCATAAAACTCTTACACGGAATTAAAATGAGGAATTCTCGTTTTGCGAATAACAGTATCAGAAGTGATCGAGCAAAAGATTTTATTAACATGTTATGTTTAGTTAATAAAAATCTCGCTTACAAAAACATCTTCAGACAGTGCTTTGCCCCTTTTTGGGCGCTCATCAGCTAAGTCAGTTCTGAATAAACAAATCTGTCGAACGAAAGTAACATATTAAAACTTTTTAACTATACTATGAAACAATATTGAAATACCACAGACTGTATATACATATATTACAGATGTCTTAAAGTTAAAAGTATCCCACTGTAGGCCTAGTGGTATATCCCTTGGAATCGCGGGAGGTAAGGCTCCCGGCGCCTCGTGACCAACGGAACTAAGTTGAGGTCGGCTGGTCATCCCGACGCCCGTCCGCCTTTAACTCCCGGGAAAGAAAGCAGTTACCCATTCTGAAGAGGGCTGCGTAGACCCTAGGACCCGTTTCGGAGGGGAATGGAGCGTGGAAAAATCCCCGGCCTCGGCGGAGGGCGGGGATCGAACCAGCCACCTCCAACCCGCAGCCAAGCGTTACAGATGTATTAAAATATCTCATAATTAATTAATTAACGATGTCTCATAATTAAATCCTTTTTATTTAGGAAGCTATGAGTTTGATATGATATCTGTCATACATCTATTTTATCATTATTTTTTTTCATTTATTGTTTTAAAAATCAAATTAAATATTAATTAAAAATTTTAAAATCTTAATAAAACATTTAAAAAAAAATTAAAGAATAAATTTTAAAAAAGTAAATAAAATTAAAAAAAATATGCATATGATTGCATAATTGAATGTTTTTTGTAAAAATACTTAAAATTAAAAAGATCACAAAATCCATTAATATTGCGTTTTAGTTTTAAAATCCATAGTATGTCAAATTCCGTTAGATGCCGTTGAGGAAGCAGGGATACATTGGCATCATCCTTGCAGAAACAAAATCTGGTTTTTAAAATAGGGTTTCAGCAAATTCCACATTTCTGTCCGGCTATGTATGTATGTATGTATGTATGTATGTATGTATGTATGTATGTCTATCGCTCTTTTGCTACACCAACGGTATAATTCAAAAAGTTGTTGAACTGTGATGATGTAATACTGACAAAACTGCTCTCTCGTGGCTTGTTTTAGAAGCTCAGTTACGGCGTTCTACCAATCAAAAGAACTCCGAAGACCCATTCTTTTTTCTGGCCAATAATCCGAAAATGATCGTTTTAGAGTTACGTCGTTGTTGAAGGAACTAAGCGATGTATAAAATTAAAATTTTTAGGATAAATTATTGCCTCTAATTAAAAAAAAAGAAAATCAAAATTATTCACATACATAAACAAATTTGCACAATATGAAATACTTGAGATTTCCTAGCTACATAAAAATGAAGCCTTAGAGAAGGTCAGAACCCCCAAAATCCCGATAAGGCTACAATAAAAATAGAGCCTACACCGATCTCTCCATAATAATTCGATGAATTGAGGTTTTTATTAAAAAGAATTGGAAGAGAATAACTTAATTTCTTTTGGAAATTATCATCATCCTATTTCTTACCTCAGTATCTTTGTTTAATCTGTTCAATGTAGAATTTTGTAAATGTTCTTCATCATTTTGTTGTCTAATCTAAAGAAGAATCAAAACAATGTAAAGTATCATCAGTAGATGAAAAATAGAGCTTAAAAAACTCTAGAAAGAATTTGTAAAAGAGATCCAAATGAAAGAACTATGTAACAGAAGAGTGCTCAAAATACACATGAAGTTCGAGCCTTTGACAGATATTAACAATAGCATCTCTTTTGTTTCACCTAAAGACACTTAACTTATTATTCTCGACTCATTCATGCCTAGCAAATATTCAAGTATATTAGTTCTGTAGTGATTTGCCAAAAGGAGTTAATGTAATATGTAATGTAATGTGGTGAGCATGGGTGTCGTGACAGCCGAGCGCCGCGACCGGAAAGATGTATTGTGCTATCCCACGGAAAGAAGGACAGACGGAGAGAAAGACTGAGAAACGATGGTGTGAGAAATGCAGGGGAAACGGGAGAACCCTGGGGAAACCTGCCCAGCACGGATCGCCACCATCAACGAGACCCACATGAGAACCGAACCTCGGTACTCAAGAGGTGAGAGGCAACTGTCTTAGCGACATCGCCAACCGCGCGGCCCCAAAACGAGTTAAGTCTTGAAACAACATTTCTGGGAAAATTTAAAAGAAAGTTCAGAGTTGTGTAATACATAGTACAGAATGCAAGGTTTGTATTTACCTACAGAAGCTGAACTATGGACTGTGGACTAAGATCGGTTTGGCATATCATGGATGCATCTAAAACGGATTGACTGAACATGTTATCTGAAAATGGCCAATTCTGAATTTAAAACCTTCTGGCAAATCACCACAGAATTGTTATTCAAATATTCTTGATCCTATTTTAACGAAACATATCTTACGAAAATTGGTGAGACACGTACATACATTTATTACGCTTTCATTGAAGCGTTTCATCTCCGTCTTGTCTGTTTCGGAAAGAGGATGTCCTACAAGGAGTTTAATAAGATCCTCTATGATGGTGTCATCAGATCTAGGAAAGGCACTAATTGCAAAGAATTCAAATCCAGAACCAATCTGAAATAAAAGAAAGTAATTAATGTTTGCAAAGATAGAATTGCATTTCACCAGTAAAAATCCATCTTTCTTCTACTACTGTTCAAATGTAACACATGGTCTTCAGTAATAGTTTAAATTCTAATTAACTTCAGTTCCTTAATATTCATCTTCGATATCAACATTTTGCGGGAAAACAATCATTATTCTCTAACCATTCATAATATTTAAAATAAGTTTTAACGTGTATCTAAAATAACATACTTAGATAAAATGAAAATTACCAACACACAAAATTTCGTTCAAAAAACATATATTAAAATATAAAAATGCATACAAAAGCTTTCAGAGACCTTGTGCGGCTCCCTTGGCAATTGACAAGGGAGCCGCACAAGGTCTCCGAAAGCTTTTATATGCATTTTAGATTTTAATTTTTCCTCTTCTATCGGGTGGTTGCGAATGAAATGCCAAAAAATGAATTGAAACTTCAAACAGCCGCAACTCTGCACGAAATGAAGTTTAGTAATCAAAATAATCACTGTCAGCAGCAATGCACTTTTGCCAAGGAGATACAAGTTTCTGCGTATCATCATGAAAAATCCCGCTGGCTACTACATGGCTACAAACTGTTCGAATGCGATTTCAACTGAGGTTTGATTGGGTAATGTTTATCCGTTAGAAAGATGTCCAGGTGCTTGAAGAAGTGATAGTAAGTGCTTGCTAGTCCTTAAGGGACGGATCTGGTGGCTAAGGCCGACGAGATAATGTTTCGTAACTCAATAGGTGCAACTTCTGAATCGCCTGAAATGCAAAGTGAGGTTTCGTGGGTTTCGTTGTCGTGGGCCCTCAATAAGCTGATGATTAAATAATGCCGGCTGGTTGGTCGACAATTTTCCGTCCAGAATGCCAAGCTCTAGACAAATATATTTTCGCCGTTAATCTTGTACCAGGTGAAAAGAAGAAGTGAATGACCCTACAGTTTTCTTCATAAAAGAAGCTACATTTAATGCTAATTATCGGTTGTTCTCTTCAGGGGCGAGGTTCGCCTTGCAGTGACTTGCTTGTTCCGACAGATCGACCGCACGGCAGCCCTGCGGCGAGAATTAACAAATATAAATCGGAATGGCAAATTAACAAATATAAATCTTTACTTTTTAAGGAAAAGCTGTATTATTTTAGGGTTATACACTCATTAACAAAAAAAAAAACGACGCACCTAGAAGGAGTTGTCCGATTGTAACGAAATTTAGAATGCAAAGACATTGGGACCACCCATGCAAATGATTAAACTTTGGTGTCCAATGAATGAATAGCGAGAGCTGCAGCGCATCGGAACTGCGCACTCAGCAGGTGTATATAAGAAGCGATTCTCAATCTGATGGTCAAAATTTCTGTTGCATTGCGAGTTAGGATACCTTTCAACGACTGAAAAAATGCCTCGCCGAAGGATTCGAGCTCATTAAGTGCAACTGTCAGAGCTTGAAAGAGGTCGTATCATTGGATTGAAAGAGGCAGGTTGGGCAAATCGGAGAATCGCTCGTCATATGGGTCGAAGTGATGCGACGATTAGAAGATGCTGGCAGGAATGGATGGACAATGGCAGATTTCAGCGTCATGAAGGTAGCGGTCGCCCTAGGGCCATAGCAGAGCGGGAGGATAGACTGATTGTCAGATCAGCTGTCACAGCGCCTGAATCAACGTTATCAACCATCAGACGTGCGACCCGCACACGAGTATCCATCATGACCATTCACAGACGGCTGAGAGAGCGACATCTGCGCTTGTACCGACCGCTACGCCACCTGCCACTCATGTCTGTACACCGTCGGGCCAGATTGCAGTGGTGCTTGGCTCGATCCGGTTGGAATGATGCTGACTGGGGACGTATAGTGTTTAGCGACGAATTCCGCTTCCAACTGTGTCCTGACGATAGTCGCAGACGTGTCTGGAGACGCCCAGGGCAGCGTGCCGATCCTGCTTTCACTATTGCACGCCACACAGGCCCTCAACCAGGAGTTATGGTCTGGGGTGCCATTTCCCTAGATAGCCGGACCCCTTTGGTCGTCATTAGCGGCACACTTACAGCACAGCGGTACGTCGACGACATTCTGAGACCTGTTTTGCTACCCTTCCTTTTGCAGTACCCTGGCCTTATTTTTCAGCAAGATAATGCCAGACCACATGCGGCACGTGTTGCTAGGACCTGTTTTGCAGCTTCTGAAACACTTCCTTGGCCAGCCAGATCCCCAGATCTCTCTCCAATCGTGCATGTCTGGGATATGATGGGAAGGCGACTGCATCCACCAGGGAATATGGATGACCTAGCCCGACAATTGGAGCAAATTTGGCAAGAATACCGCAGGAGACCATCAGGCAGCTTTATCACTCTATGCCACGTCGTGTGGCAGCTTGCATTCAGGGTAGAGGTGGGTCAACACCTTATTGAGGTCGTTACTTTGTAACTCTGTAACTCTGAAATAAATAATTCAATTTGTCTGAAAGTTTAATCATTTTCTATTCTGTACATAATCTTCCTCTCCACCAATTTTTGTCTCCATCGGACAACTCCTTCTAGGGTCGTCGTTTTTTTTGTTAATGAGTGTATTTGTTAAAGAATTATCCAACTATTATTATCGATTATTTATAGTAGTAATATATTAAAAAAAAAGTTTTCAAATATTTTATTAATATTAAAGCTCTTTGTAATAATATTTCATATTTGAATTAAAAATTTCAAGAGAATTTCTTGCAATTATCCATGTTTCATCAAGATTGATAAGTGACTTCTTTTCTGATCGAAGTTCTTTTACTTGCCGTAAAAATCGTTGACGTTGGGCAACAATCTCTGGTCATTGAATGTAAAATCTCCGCTAGTCATCTTTGCATACTTCATTTTCAGCTTCGAAATTAAAATCCGACGCAAAGACGACTTGCTGCCTTTATACTCAATCTTCGATTTTAGTTTCGAATGAATGCTATCATTTGTAGGATAATCACCTTCTTGAAAGATTTCTCCAATATAGCACGAACGACAGATAGTTCAAATTCATCCACGTCAGTGATAGGTGAGGGATGAAGGTATCTGGCCGGCAGGGCAGGGCTTGGAGCAGGACCGGCATCTGCTGCGTCGATAAGTTCCTCGTTGGCTGCTAACGCAGCTTTTCCGCCTTTGATTAGTCTTCTCACTGTATAAATTGAGACGTTCGTGGCCGATCAGTTTGTTGAAGTAAATCACAAACACTTGTAGCTTCTCCCTGCGTCTTTAAATAATTAAAAACGTTTCACACTATTCCCCTTGCTTGGCTGTGCAAAGTTTGTCCTTTCTTGGTCACGCTTATGCGACCACAAAACGACGCCATCTTGGACTGACTACTCGGAGTTTAAGTTGATGACGTCATGACTGGTGACGTTTATTCCAGAAAAAATCGATCGCTATGTAACGACCATTTATGGCAAACCCATTTTTTTTTGCAAAATACTAATAGATGCTGATCACCAAACGCTGACCATCGCATCGCATTTCTGGGATGGAATACGGGCTTTGGGATGTGTTTTGGACCCTAATTGTGAACGAACCATTGCATATCGCCGATTGTCATACAATATCCATTTCTCATCATAAATGACGATGCGTTTCAAAATTTTCATTCATTTGGTTGAGGAGAACCAGAAACGAACGGACAAAATCGTGTTTTGTGTTTGTTGGATCCAGTTATCCATGTTCTTCATTTTACCTAGAGCCATCAAACGTCAGAAAACTATAGCGTAATGCACTCTCAGTTTCTTTGTAAGTTCTCGAACTGTTCGACGAGTGTCGGATTTAATCAACTCTTTCACCTCGACAGCTCGCGCGGGATTATTTGCGAGCCTCATATCTCAAGACCAGCATTTCCCAAATGCTATATTGATAATTGCAAGCTGTATCTGTTGCAGGGACTGTTCCAGTTTAAACTCATATAGGAAAATGACTTGAAAATGACTCGGATCCATCGTAGACATCCATGGACTTTACTCCACTTGGAACTGATGCCTCAAACCAACGACCACTACCTTAAATGCAGCTTTTAATTTGAATACCATAAACGCCATCTGCGTACTAACTGTAAGAGGTTACAAAACCGACATTTCATCTGCAACAACCTGACATTTCAATTTTTGCTTTAAAAGATATCGTACTAGCTTTTTTCAGTTTAACTGCTATACATTAAAGTCATTTAAGTCGATTAAAGTGAAATTTTGATTGTTAATAATATGCTAAAAGAATTAACCTACATTAATTTTATTACAGCAAAGAAACTTACGAAAATTTCTTTATTGAATTTTGAATTTTTCAATAAATCTTGAGCCTTGATTATTGTAAAGAGGCCATTGTAAAATCCCATTTTATCAATAAGTGCAAGTGCTTTGATTGCTTTGTCGTGATCTCCCTTCCATGAGGCGTCTATCATTGGCCAACCGCCGACGGCATCCAGAAATTTATTCCTTAGTATTTCGAGGTGAATCTTCGAAGCAGCATCTACAAAAGAAAGAAAGTATCTGTTAAATTGTTGTTCACTCCTGCCAATGGCGACCACGTGTCTATTCCTGTGGTTTGGACTGCCTTGTCACATCATGTTTCCTAGAAGAAATGAAAGAACAGAGATCTTCTACTGCTTCTAATCGTACAGTAAAGAGAAGATGTTACTTCCATGATTATTTTCTGAAATGGTGTACTGTCCTCCAAATGAAAGTTGGCCGGCGGAAGTTTGAACTGCGCAGCCCTTCCGGTAGCTGATCAATTATGTTTTCCTGTCACAATGGACGCAGTCATCTGTTTTCACTGAGAAAGACATGTTGATAACGCCAAATTAAAACTTCTCTCGACTATTTAGCGTTATTTCAGTACCAGTTGCTAACAATAAGTATTTATATAAATAAATAAATATATATTATTTATAAATACAATGCTCTTTTCCAAAGTAACAAGCGATTACCGTAATGGCGGCGTCCTGTCATAAAATCAGACGGAAGTGCCTGACCAGACTAATCGATCATACATGCGCAGATCTCACAAAAACAGGACGACCATCTCTCATTGGGAGGACAATAGTTCCTTACAGCAAATAAGACACAGTATTAAAAATCTTTTTTTTTTTTAGCTACAGAAAAATTTTGTCGTTACAAAATTGCCAAGTAAACTTTTATTTAGCTTTTCTCTCTCTCTAGAGAACCCAATGATAGTTACTGTGAAAAGAAATACTCCACTGCAGGCAAGGAAAGATCTTCCAGCATCTCTACTGTAATTGATCAAAAGAATCCATTACTCCAGGATGGATTTTAAGACGCTACCTTGAGAGAGAAAACAATTTGTGGGTTTGTTCCAAGAAAGCGTCGATCAATTGAAGATTAAGTCAATTGGATCCATCTTATTAGGATCCAGCGATGATCCTATTAGGGAGTTTTCTATGGATCACTTGGCTTTAATACAATAATAGTTGAAATAAAGAGAACTATATCCTTAAAAAGAAACACGTTACAAATCCTACAGAAAAATAGGTTAATTTGAAGATCAGTCCTTTAGATCCTAGAACCTGATCGAAGTTGAATTAACCACCAGAGATTTCGTAAAAACATAATTCAGATGGAACATCCTGATAATTCAGTGTCCTTCTGCTTGAACAATTTGAGTACTAACACAAATACGCCCTCCGAAGTAGCATTGCTAGCTACAAGAAAGTTTAATCTAAAAATGTGTTAAACTAAACATTCTTGTAGCTAACAATGCTACTCTCAGAAGGCGTATGCACCAAATGCACCCAAACTCCATGAAAAAATAAGGTCAAGAGATCACCTTTACAACACAAGGTAACGAGGTATTTTGTAAGTCATTTTGGATAGGATACAGCAATATTATTATTGTACAACAGTACAAAGAAGAGGTTTGCATGTAGAAGTACAAGCAAATCTTTTACTTACACCAACTCATTGCTGATGCTATAATTTTTTGTCCTTACTTTGAATTTTAAGTTAATGTTTTTTTTATTTTTTAGTACAGTCAAACTTGGATAATTCGAACTTGTTTAATTCGAAATTCTGGATAATTCGAATTTTTTGCTTGGTCCCTAGAATTCTGTATTAAAATAATGTTAAAAAATCGTGGATAATTCGATTTTTTTCGTACGACTGTCCTTAAAATATTACGGTAAAAATTGTTCCTGAGACTTTTCTCAGCTAAGGTGCATTATTTATTTTAATGGTCTCTAAGGAAAACAAAAGCGAGGGTTGGAATATCACTATGTGGGGATTTCCCAGGATTTTTCTGTCCACCCTCTATTGTTACCCTCTCCTATGACTCAAAGATTGAATTCAATGAAGCAATTAAAAATATCTGCCTTTTTTTTTTAAAGTGATGAATAATTAAGCTAGTAAAAAATGTTTGAATTAATAAAAAAAAATGTAGCAGTATTCTTAAGTTTATGTGTTAAATCTTTGATCGTGGAGTTAATCTTTTTATGTATCTCTTCTGTTTCAGAGAATATATGTAATTCGAATTTTTGGATAATTCGAACTTTTTCTCTGGTCCCTTCAACTTCGAATTATCCAAGTTTGACTGTACTAGTGTGTAACAATTAATAAATTCTGATAAAAAATCTAAAAATACTTGGTTAAAATTTAAATATTGAGTATTAATTTAATAACTCTATTGAAAACTTACCTGCTTTTAAACAAGCATTGAAAAACTTAAAACCTTTGGCTTGGGCAGATGAGTCACTCGTATCAGACGTCCAACTCTTATAAACATCTTCGAGAACAAAAAAGAATAAGTTTATTAAAATTAAGCATGGCTTAAAGTCAACTGTTGAACAGTTTGATTACAAAACTCATGACATTTTCGTTCTACAGTCTAACTATCTATGCCTATTTCTTCATCTTCTAAGTCTAATCTTAAATCTGGCCACTTTTATGTTTAATAGAAATAAACTACAGTCGGAACTCTAATTAACGAAGCCGCTAAATCCCGAAAAAAAAAGTTCGTTATATGGAAAATTCGTTAAATAGAGATTCACCTTTTAAAATTGCTTTAAACTATATAAAATACAAAAATACATAAACAATAAATATTATTAAAAAGTAATAATTTTAATGACATAAAGCATACATTACCACATGCATACTTAAATTTTACTAATAAAGTCTGTTAATTTTGTCTGAGTGCTTTTTTTTTTTTTTTTTGAAAAAGTGTTTTCATTCATAGTATGTCTCGCATCTTTGCAATGCACCAAAAACCCCTTCAGTATTTTCTTCAAATTGAAATCCACGTCGGATTGTTTCAAATGATTTTAGTATTTCATCATACGAAGGTTTTTTGATTTCTGCATCATGATCATTTCCATTTTGATCATCTTTATCTTCATCGCAATTCATAGCTGTATTATTGTTTTTATTTTTCAGACTGTCTAAAATATCCGATTCAGTTAATGTTTCCGAGGTCTCAACTTCAAAATCAAGTGAAAGATAATCATCAATCAGCCCATCATCGTTAATTTCTTCTTTTTCCCTCAGCTGTATCCACATTTCTTTAGTTTCCTCTAAGGGAATATTAATAATAAAAACATTTCAAGAAGGAAAAAAAAATAGATACCGCGAAAAAGTTCGTTAAATAGAAAATGCACTTCGCTAATTGGAGGTTATTTTACGAAGAAATTAGCAACATGTTCTTGGTTCCAAAGAAAAGTTCGCAAAATA